>JAULBU010034630.1:0-15762 GCA_032358235.1 Odonthalia washingtoniensis
CATATAACTTAATTCAAACAAGAAAACATACCTTTTCGACCATTGTTCGAACGGCACTGTCTGTTTCACACAGGTGCCTCGCTCGTTCAAGTATTGTCAGTCATTCCACAATTAGTGTGTTGACATAACAGAGGTGATAATGATAACTAAAACAACAAGGAATCTTTAGAGAGCAGTAATGATCATCTACAAACAACTATGATCATCTCATATTACAAGCCCTTCCTGCATCCCCCCTAGTTCGTTGAATCTCTTAAAACTAACTCATCATTTCCAAGTTGAACTATCCAATGCAATAGAATTATGTTTCGGTAGCATCAATTCACCGGCACTGCAAATTCGATTCAACAGACGATTCATCTGAGGGTTTCGTTTCGTAAGTGCCTCAGCGATATTCGCCTTTCCTTGGATCCATTTCAGTATGTTGAGTTCCTCAGATTCAAATGAATCTCTAACGCGTTGTACCGTTTGTCGTAGACGATAGTCTTTACCCTCATGTAACGTGGTAATAGTATCTTATAATCCTTTGCTTTCTACATCCACCTCGTGCAATATCTTATACATCGGCGATAGGTATTGTACGGCTGTCTTGATATAGAATTTTTTATCATCCGCGTCGTTACATGCCAAAATTTCTGCCCCATATGGTGAATAACTAACCCTTCTCTGTTTTTCTACTAGCCCAATCGATAGCGTGAAATATTCCGTCAGTTCCATTTGGAGCAAAAAAATATCCCGTAATTCCGCCTGTTTGACCATATGATTGACTCTTCCCTACGTTAAATGATGCATCAGAGAACGTTAATACTCTAGGATCTTGGGCATTTTCAGGAATAATCGGAAATTTAATGAATGGTCTTAGCTCTTTGAGTTCTTTCAACATCCTTTGCTTCCATTAGATCTGAAACTGTTGCTATTGGTAAACGTTGTTGCATATATTAACCAACATATGCTGCCTGTGGCAGTACCGCACACACTAACCATACAAGTTCTCCTGCAAGTGCTCGATAATCTTTTAGTTCACTATCCTATATTCTTCTCGTGTATTCAGATGTTGAATACTTGAAATCTTCCAGGTAAGAGATCCGAGACACGTACTTCTCCGTACCTATCTTGATTGATCTATCATTATTTCTTGTTATCAAGCAGCCATTAAAGTGTATATCGTCGTTTATGACAGTTTATGTTACCTTGCTCACGCGAAACCTATTCTTCACTTGCCCAGCAAAATTCTCAATCTCGTCTTGTATACCAGCAATCAGTATATCATCTGTTAGTTTAGCTAACATCAATCTTATTTTTCCGTACTTCATTATAACGTACAGTTGGGGTATACCGGGTATCCTTTTGAACTCAGTTGCGTCCAATAGCCAATTGTCAAAGCTCTTTGACCACTGTCTCCCTGCTTCGGTAATACCGTAAGGTAGTTTCTTCAATCTATATATTATTCCACGTCGCGCAACTCCTTTCGGTGGCCTAACATATGTTCTTTTTATAGGTCCACTCTGCTAGTCAGCACTTTTAATTTCAATACAACCTAAGGTGAAGTTGAATATTGTGGTGATACTTAACAATAGACGAATCATTTCAAATTGTATACTTGATGAATCTTTTCGAAAATTGTCTCTCTCTCTATCCCTATGACCATGTGGGCATACCCGTGCCTTAAGCCTCTTCTTGTTGTTCTCCTCTTCTTTAATTCTGTATACAAAATGCGATCCTATAACATTCTCATTCCTGTCGACTTCATTCTCTACCACCTCGTCATATGAATCTTTCCAAGAGTTGATTAATTCTTCTTGTTCAGCTTTATTCAGAATCCCAGCTGGTGTTAAATCCATTATCTTCCTGCTAACCTGGTCTGGTCCCAGTAATTTGAACATATCATTGAGGATTAGCTGTTCAGATGATTCCAGCTGCTTTCCCTCTACTGCTTTGTTAGTTGTTTTCTTATTACCAATGCCACGGGATGGATCACCTATCACCTGTAACTTATGGTTAACTTCGTCTTCCTCATCTCTGTTGTGTGGAAAATCTTGTTTGTAACCGTCCTGATTCTGTACCTCGTCTTCGTCGTCTTCGAAAATTCCTCTTTCTTTATCTAACTGGAGGTAAGCTCTATTCGTATCATTCGATATAGGAGTTCTACATGTTTTACGATTTTCATGTTCGCCTCTGACTACTCTCCTCTGATATTAAGCATCGTCGACGATTCTGGTGTATGAGTCATTGATAGTCCGACAAGGGGTGGTGTCATGTCCATTGGTGATGGTTTTATCGATGTTGACAGGTCGTTTGGAGGAAGTTTGTCCTCAACCAGAGTAAGAACTGTTCTTTTTGATGTACTAATTGGTGGTGGTTCATCCTATACTTGAATAGATTCTGTGCCTAAAACCTCTTCCGTGATTTCATCTCCGTTCTCATCACCCCCTTTTGTGAAGATATCCTACTGTTGCAACTAACCAAATTGTACATTCGGTTCATCCGATAGAACGTCGCATAAACTCCCTTCAAGCAGCTCTTGAGACAGCTTTCCTTGTACTATGATTCGAACATCCTCATAAGATACATTCACTGGTGTTTCTTTACGATGTCTACGACACTTCACAGAATAGTCTAGTGCTTCGATAACTTCTGCGGATATCCAACGAGCGGGATCATTCTGTGCTGAGGTATTGTACCAGACCGAAATCTTTGTTCCTGGTTTAAACACATCCTTCGGGACTGTTCGATTGTTCCTGTACTTCAAGAGCTCTGCTAGCTGAGATATGGATGTATGATTCGATCAATTCTGGATCAACGATTGTTTCAGGTACTCCTGCGATGGAAGGATAATAACCACTAGCTAGTTGGAATGCACTCATTCTAGATGAACCATGAAGCATATTCGTTAAAATAGATGCCCTGTTAATAAGTATCTCATTCGATGTCTCTGCTCTACCCCTTTTTATTCTGGATAATATATTCTTAAAGGTTCCGTTGTTTCTTTCTATCTTTCCATTCTTATGAGATCATCTGGATGGGCGTGGGTTCAGTTTAATACCATGTCCATCGACGAATCTTTTGAAGAAGGGTTTACAAAATTATGGGTCAGCGCTTAATTTCTTAGGGGATCCATGCCTATATATCCACATATTCTCAAATAATTGCTTCATCTTATCAGCAGACCTAGATTGAACAATGCACCTCTCACCATAGTTAGTCCCAACATCGACTACATTGAGTATCATAGTCTTCTTGTCATCTATATATGCTACTGTGAAGTCTGCTTGAACCTCTTCGTTGAATGATTCATTAACATGTGATAATAAAATCTTTTCTTATGATGCGATCGTCCTGAGGATGCGCATATTGTACAGGCTTGATATACTTCTTCGCAAATCCTTGCTAAATCTTCATTCAATATACCGGCATCTGAGAACAATTGTTTCATATCATTAGAGTTGGCATGTGTAAACCTATGAACTCTCTTTCCTAGATTCATGTATGGTTTCTTGCTTCTAATGTTACTCATCATGGTCCTTATGGTAGATTTGTGATGAAGTATAATTTCTAATTTTATTCTCTCATTGCCGTTGTCATCTTTCTTTAGATGTGTGTGAAGTTTACGCTCATTCGTGTCAGAAGGTCTCTTAAATACGATGTGTTTTTCTTCACCAATATTCTTAGTTGCCGATTGTTTCTTGAGATCTAGTCCAATAATGAGGGGAGAGTCTCCATCCACCAAGTCAAAGGGAATCTTAGTGGGTCTACAATTCGTGTCAAATATTTTCAAATAACAAGTTGCAATAATCTGTTTTTCATTTGAACAGGAAGTTCCCCAACCGTGCTGATATATTGCTCTGGGTGGACTCACTTTGAATTCGATACCCAACAAATTTGCTAGTGATGTTGCATTTATTACACCACCGGTTGAAGTAGGACCCTCATCCAATATTGGATTAAGATCTTTCTGCAATAAAGCTTGGAACTTCTCGATATTCATCTATGAGAAGAATGATGAGGACTTATATTTCTTCTCCTTCAAATCCTCCTGTTCTATTGGTTGGTGTTCTCTAAACTTTTTTATTTTTTCCTTCTTAAGTGGGCGTATTTTATTTCTAAATGTCTCCTGTTTGCGCCAGAAATGTCTTTTACCTCCACACATGAAACAGCGTTTGGTTTTATTATGCTTTTTCTCATTGTTTCTGAATTCAATCATACTAGATACATTCTCATTAGGATATATCACATTTTTCTTCTTCTCTATTTTTAGTTGAGAGATTGCCTCCGATTCTTCCTCCATCGATAATTTTAATGTACTAGTGTCTGTATTTTTATCTATAATCAGGTTCTTAATTTTTTCAATTATAGTCTCGACTTCTGGTTGAATATTATTAGCGTTCTCAATCAATTGAACAAATCTTTTAAAGTCAGTTACTGATAAGTTTAGAGACTTGTATTCTTCGTCTTTGGATGAGCTTGCTTAACTGGACAGTTGAAACATTACAGAGTTAATGGTATCGGGCATGATGCAAGCATTCTTGATCATTAGGGTAGCAAATTAGCGAGAGGTTCTGTCGTCTATGGCTCCATACTGATTAGTTTATCTAGACAATGTGCTGTTAAAACGTACTGCATAGTCCGATGTAGACCCATCCTCCTTTCTTAGGCAGGTATGGATATCGGATAGGAGTTCTACCTCCTTACGTATATTAGCGGATGGTGATTCCTTATCAATTACTTGAATCACTTTCTTGACAAGGTGGGTACGGTTTGGATCATCATCAGAACCATCAAGATTTGACTTTCCGGACAGTTCTGCTTTTTTAAGCATATCCTGAGCATTCATGTCACATACCCAGTAGATAAGGCTTCCAGCGGCACATAGTACTCCTTTATACTTGTTGTCAGAAGATGTAACATTAGCGACAATCTTGATCCAACGGCGTAGGTTATCGCGATATCTGGTGTTCGAGGTAATATTGGTTGCATACTTCGGAGCTGAGTTGAGGTTTGGTGCGTCACTGACCGAGGATATACCTCCTGGACCCATAACTTTCGTAATCTGCGAGGAACTTATGATGGTGAGTTGAGCTATTACGTATATGATTAGGTACTTCGGTCAGTATGACTGATTATAAACAGTTGATGAATCTGGCTTCAGATTTCGGAAAAGGGAACAATCGGTTGGCAACACTGTGCCTCTCTCTGCCACACTCCTCTCCCCTGACTCGAGTTTGACCTCTTTTATAATGACTTCACGACCCATCTTCCTGCGCTGTGTCGAGTGTGCGCCCGAAGGGTCGTCTATATTCATATAACTTAATTCAAACAAGAAAACATACCTTTGCGACCATTGTTCAAACGGCACTGTCTGTTTCACACAGGTGCCTCGCTCGTTCAAGTATGGTCAGTCATTCCACAATTAGTGTGTTGACATAACAGAGGTAATAATGATAACTAAAACAGCAATGAATCTTTAGGGAGCAGTAATGACCATCTACAAATATTATTACAAGCTCTTCCTACGAGGGTTTCCCGAGTGCGTACATGAACATGTGAGCTGTCCTCAAACCACTTAACTAACAAGTTATTTGTTTACAGACTCTTAGGGCTGACATGAGATTTCATGTTTTTCACTGGATAGCGGGCAGACATGCAGTAATATTATTGACATGTTGCTAAGATGCACACACCATCTTCTACACATTTCAGGGTGTCACTACCTGTCACTCTCCTGATCGCATCGTTTTCTCATATTATAATTTGATGAATGAGGGTGAGTGAGAATGACAGAAATAAATTCACAATTATTGTGTAGCGGAGACAGTTAGGTGTAGCATGAGAGTACAGTACTCTCTTTTCTACATCTGTTTTTGAGCATACACGTAGAGACAAGGTGACGGTTGATCCGGCCATACACCAGCTTTTGTTGTTAAATGGTTGAGGGGTTGTGTTGGTGCCACTTTTTAGAGAAAAACAAAACTTTGAAAGATGATAGATACTCGACGGGCGATCGATGCCGTGCTTCCACATTGACTACACTGTAAAGAAAATTGGCCAATTCAATTGATTCACTGACCCATATAGTTGAAAAATCAATAAAATTTCCGACATTTTAATATTCCCATTTTATTGTTTAGGCAAACACACAATTCAGTCTCGCCTGTGGCCTATGATGTAACGTCTTCAATTCTTCCCAAAGATTCCGTTACTTCAGTAGTGACCTCCGTCTTGCCGGTGAGAATAATCGGACGATGACGACAATTGGACGTTATCGATTAAGAACTTCTAAATCCATCAACCGCCTCTTTCTTTATTTCAACACGAACATGAATCATTCACGACCCACGAAAACATCACGTTTCCACTTTTCTGACATTTACAATCATCTGCGTCCATCTTTTCTAAATAACAGCAATAATAACCGCTCAAACAATGAAAATCAAACAGATCCTTTACTCACACCCACTACATCATCAACTAACAGCATCATAACCGATCAACACCCATCTCGTTTATTCAACACTACATTACCTGTTATCATTCTTTTAATCATCATCGCTTTTCTGTCTAGCCCGTATTTATTTTCAGAAGTGCCTCGTTTCCTTCGTCCCACATCATTCCTAGGCGCTGCATATCAGTTTAAATCAACATCGACTGGCATAGATGGTAATAGCATTAAGGTTCATGAAGGTGTTACTGTAATAACTGCATGTAGAGATCGACATTCATTTTTAGCGCGTTCATTAGGTTCATGGTTAAAAGTTTTACAAGTCGATCAAATTGTAATTGTCGATTGGTCTTCTTCACCGCCACTTAAAGATACTATTAATGCTGTCATTGATATGCAACGTGCTCCTTCAACAACCACACCTCAAGTACAAATAATTCGTGCGGATTCAGAATCTAAATGGGTATTCTCACGTGCTTTCAATCTAGCTGCAAAAGCATCAACGTATAATACTTTATTAAAATTAGATTGTGATGTAGTTGTAGATTCAAATATTATAAAAGCACATCCATTGCAAACGATATATCAATTTTATTCAGGTGATAAATCATTGTCGAGATCTGCTAATGATTTTGTATTACAAGGTACAATGCTTATACCACGTCACATGTTTCTAAGTATTGGCGGATATGATGAAAGAATACAAACATATGGCTATGAATGTAATGATTTGTATAATAGATTATCATTTAGGTATCAACGTCATAATTTATCTTATGAATATTTACAACATGTTTCACATCATGATAAAACAAAAACACAATCTGAAATACAATCATTTCCATATATTCAATCACAAGTAAATCAGAAATTATTGAAAACAATTTCAACTACATGGTCTTTACGGTTAAATTCATCTAAATATATTTACGAAAATGGGGAAAATGACGAAAATTGGATAAGTTCATATACCCCACCGTCATTAGAATCATTACTAGATAAACAATTTATAAACTCATTGTTTATGAAAACAATAAAAGAAAGATTATATAATAGATATAAAATACCGATAGCAATTATAGAAAATATGAATATTAATACTTTAGAAAAACTACAACGTAATTTAGATGCATGGAATGATGGATCTAAATATGATGAAATATTATATCCTGAAAATACTCCGCCATTTGTTATAATTCATGTACAAAATGGTATAGGCAATAGATTACGTGTACTAGGAAGCGGATTAGCATTTGCAAGATTAACAGATCGTGAACCTATAATATTATGGGAAAAAGATGTCCATTTTAATGCAACGTTTGATGAACTGTTTGATATATCTAAAGTACAATATCCTGTAGTTGATACATTTAAATATAAATGGCCATTAGATGAATTAAAATTAAATGATTCTACCTGGAACAATATAAATTTATATAATTATATGTTAGATGGTAATAATCCTGATATCATCAATGAAAATGGTAAAAGTATATATTTTAATTCTTCATCAATTATGCTATCAAATATTATAAAATGGGAAGATGAAAATATTGGTATATTACAATTACCTATACTGAAAGAAATTATTGAAATTGTTAATGGAACATCATTAAATTTTGAAGGAAAAAACGTAGGTGGCGTACATATTAGAAATCGATCATTAGATAATGATATAGATGGTGTTAATGATAATAGAAAATTATATAATAATAGAAGCATGGAAGATATTGATAAATGGAGAGCTTTTACTAAAATGTCTAATTTTATACCAACTATAAAAAATATGTTAAACAACCATACAGTTGATTCATTTTTTGTTACTTCAGATACCTTTAAAGTCTGTGAACAACTACAATCGATTTTTGGAAAAGATCGAATCTTCTTCATTAATAGAGGTTCTGATTGTGATGATCGATCTTCGAAATGTTTAAAATTCGCATTGGCTGATTTACTCGTATTAGCAAAAACAAAACCTTTACTAGGATCTACTTGGTCTAGTTTCACAGAAGCTGCTATGCGTCTTGGTGGTCCAAAAGCCCTTCTTGCAGGTTTGTTTGATGTTTCTCTCTTTTATTAACTTGTAATTTTGTTTTCTATATACTAACTGTTATGTGTTGTGTTGTTTAACAGGAACGGATTTCGGTGATGCCCCGAACACATGATGATGATATGGCCTTATACCTATATCATTTTTTATTGATTTGTGTCTTGTTAATAAGTTTAGAACATTTATCTTTGTACAGATTAATTTATCGACGTAAAGCAAGAATGCTAGCATTGACATACTGAACAGCTGAAATAATGGTAAGTACAGCAGAAATAACAAGTAAAGTAAAACCTAGAGGAGCAAGATAAGAATAAACAAAGGGAGTAGCAAGTAATAAAGCAATAGCTATCATTTGCATAGCAGTTTTAAGTTTACCAAGATTAGAAACTTTAACAACGGCACTACAACCACGTAAAGCCATCCATTCCCTTAAAGCACTTATGAAAATTTCTCTTAATATTATAATAGCCGATGAGATTGTAACATAAGGTGTTGATGGAAAACGTGATGATAAAATAATTAATGATAATGCAATTAATAACTTATCAGCTACAGGATCTAAAAAAATTCCTATTGGTGATATAACATTCCATTTTCTTGCCAAGTAACCATCAAAAAAATCAGTTACTGATGCAATAATGAATATTGTTGATGTTACTGTACATTGCCCATTAAATGGCGGACAGAGTAAAGATATTATTGCTATTATTGGTATTGTTGATAAACGAATATATGTTAGTATATTAGGTATGGTTGACTTAAATATTTTGTTTGTTTCATGTTTCATTGGTGACGATGATGCACTTATGATAAATGCGGATTGGCTGTGACGATGACATGTTGTTTTGTGTTTTTTCTCCTTTCCACATGTGAATGACCATGTGGATTTACGAGAATTGATTGCAATTGGAGTTGTTGAAGATGAGACGAAACATGATTTGAATTGGGAGAGCGATAACAATGATGATGACATAATTTGCACCAACACCTGGTTGACATGTAATGTAGGGAGTGGGATGGAGTAGCTTATCATTCATGTTCGCCAATGTCATGTCCATGAGAACTGGAGATCAAAACTGTATGCGTACACGTGTAGGGTTTTTGTAAGCTTCCTACGCTTACAGTAAAAGTTGAATGTTGAATGACTCATGATGTTGACATCATGGTGTTGGACATCATGAGTTCCAGCCAGTTTGTCAGGTCTGTTGTCAAGCAACGAAATAAAGCAACGGCAAACGAAAAGCAACATGGGCGATACATCAACATCGACGTCGACGTCAACATCAACAGCAGCAACAGCAGCACCACCACTAGCACCACGTTATCGATATATACCTAAAGCAGATTTAGCTAAAAGAAAGATCGAGGCATTATTTGCATCGTTGACAAATGAAAGAGAAGAAGCATTAAATCGATCGAAAGAATTAGAAGAAAGACTATCAAAGTTAGACATAAATGACAGTGAAAAGATTAAATTAAGAAAGCAACATGTACAGCAAGAAATGGCATTTTTAAGAGATCGACGAAGACCTATGAGTGAGCAGGATTTTGAAATGATTACAATAATAGGGAAAGGAGCATTTGGTGAAGTGATTTTAGTGAAACATAAAACAAATGAACAATATTATGCAATGAAAAAATTAAGGAAAGCTGATATGTTAAGAAAAGAACAAGTGAATCATGCATGGTCTGAACGTCATGTATTAGTAGCAGCAGATCATGAATTTGTATGTAAATTATGTTTCAGTTTTCAAAGTAAAGATTATTTGTATTTAGTTATGGAGTATTTACCGGGTGGTGATTTAATGACTTTATTAATTGAAAAAGATACTTTAACTGAACATGATGCAAGGTTTTACATAGCTGAAATGATTGTTGCCATTGATACTATTCATCGTTTGGGTTTTATTCACAGAGACATTAAACCTGACAACTTATTAATTGATAAAAGTGGCCATTTGAAGTTATCTGACTTTGGTTTATGTAAATCGTTTAATGTCAATGATATTGACGTTTTATCACCGACCAATTCTACCACTGGTAATAATAATAGTAGTAACAATGGCGCACCATCAACTTTGAATGAATTATCAATGACAGAAAGAGCTGCACAATGGAGGCAGAATGCAAGGAAACAAGCGTTTTCAACAGTTGGTACTCCTGATTATATATCATGTGAAATATTATTAAAAAGAGGATATAATAAAGAATGTGATTATTGGTCGTTGGGTGTGGTATTATATGAAATGTTGGTAGGATATCCACCGTTTTATGCAGAAGATGCATTAAAAACATGTCGTAAAATATTAAATTGGAGGGAAACTTTAAGATTTCCAGATGAAGCCAATTTATCATGGGAAGCTAAAGATTTAATTCAGTCTTTAATATGTGATCCAAAATATAGATTAGGTTCATCGTTAGGTATTGATGATTTTAAAGATCATCCATTTTTTAAACATATTGATTGGAATAATTTAAATGAAATGAAACCACCTTTTATACCGCAATTATCATCTGCAACAGATACTAAATATTTTGAAGATCATAAACCACAGCAACAATTATCTACTAATCATAATAGTCCTTCACGTACTACTTCTTATTTAAAAACTCCTGGTGCTGAAGAATTCATAGGTTTTACATTCAAACGATATAATGCAAATGATCCTACTCCTGGAAGAAGGGCTGGTCTAACATCTCACCTTTTTTCAAATCCTGATGGTGATGATGATGATGATGATGATGAAGCAAGAGTGAACGGTATTCCTGGTGTTGATGGTCCTCCTCAGGAATGAATGTTTGTTAATAATAGTAAATGAAGAAGACATATTTTTATTTATTTAAAAAGTATTCTAAACCGAAGTGGTTTGTGGAACAGAGTTCTTTCTCGGACGTCCGCGTTTTCGTTTAGGTGCTTCCTCTTCTTTTCCTTCACATGCTTTTCTCGGTCGACCACGTCCTCGTTTAGGCTTTGCAGTTTGTTCTTCACCACAAGTATCTGTTTTAAGTGGACGTCCTGCTGAACGTTTAGCTTTTGTCTTTGTTTGTAAATTTTGCTGATGGTTTGGTACTTGTGGCTCAGTTTCACTCTTTTGCTTTTCAAGCTGTGATACCATTAAACGCATTTCTTCTAATCTTTGATCGGCTTTTTGCACTTCATCTTGTAACGTTTGTTTCCTTCTTTTCATGACTTTCTGATTTTCATTTTTATTCTCAATAACGTTCTTTAATTCTTTTTGTTTTTCATATAAACTTTTAATAACACCTTCAATTTCTTCCACGCTATCCTTATTAGGGCTTTGCTGTTGTTTACATTGCGATAATTGTGTTTCCCATTGTTGAATTTTTAAACATAATTCATCAATTTCTTTTCTTCTCACAACAACATTTTCTAATTTTTGTTGAACACCAATTTCCAAAACTTTGCATTTTTCTTCGTTCTCTAATCTCATTCTGTTCTTTCTGTCCCATTCACGCTTTAATCTCTTCTCATCTTTCAATCTACTCAATTCGTGTTCTAACTGCTTCAACTTTTCATTGTAAGAGGTCGTTAAGTTTTTATTTGTTTCAATATCCTTTTCAACATCCTTTTCAACATCTTTCATATCAATTAACACATTTTGTATATGAGCTAATTGTTGTAACAATTGATCATGTTTTGCTGTTGTGGTTGATAAATCTGTTATTTGTTTTTCTAAATCTTTTAAAATCTGTTCTGAATTTTCTAATCTGTTCTGTTGTACTTGTATTAAACATCTGTTCGTATTCAATGTTGTTTTCGTTGATGACAATGCAGATATAAGAAAATCCCTTTCAGATAATTTTGAACGTAGCCTTCTTTGAAATGTTTGCGATTCTGAACGTAATTCCACACGTTGTGTTATTTTACTTGTTATTCTGCGTGCTGTACGCGATAGATAACCTGCTGTTACTATAAACGATATTGTTATTAATGCAATGACTGATTCTGGTCTTTCAAGTAATTTCGGTATTGATGCATTTTGTTTTTCATCTTCTGGTGCACCAAAAACTTGGCTTTTTATTATTTCAGTGGGAATCGGTCGATCTGTTATGATAACTTTCGACGGTCGTGATGATAATGGTATGGCATGGCGATGGAAATGAGTTTGAATTGGAAGTGGCTGACACGATATGAACATGAGAGAATGCATGTCCGTTTCTATGCTGGCCGAAACGGCCTGGTGCGCTCCTGATTGAACGACCGGATCAGTTGAGATGAAAAGGAGGAAAAAGATTTTGAAATAATTTCAAATTGAATAAAGTTACTTTGAAAATGATACTTACACTGTAAATTCCTTTACATGACATGGCATTGCCATTTTCGACCATTTTCCGTTTGGTTTCATAGTTTTTGAACATGGGCGTGTTGCCGGACCAACCGCCTAGTTGTCGACCACCAAACCGCCGTTACCCATCCTTAATCCAAATGTCGCAAGATGATATCTCATTCCCACATGCCCTTTGCCGAAAAGCTTGTCTTCAAGTAATCTACGCACAAGCGCAGCGTCGAGCATCTGCAGCATCACAATCGCAACAACAATCACAGGGGACAAATAGCAATAATGCTAATAGCAATAATAAGCAAAAACCACCGACGCCAGCGACATCAGTGTTCGTAGTAGATAAAGTAACAGATGCATTGGTAGATGTTATAACATCATTTATATCGCAAGTAGCGAAAACATCAAGTAAAAAAGCACGGCATAGTGGACGTACAAATGTAACATTTTATGATGTTGTAAATACTTTGAATATTATGTCTGTATCAACACAATCTACTATTCGCGATATTGCATATTATTGTTCTTTACAACGTGTTGAATTTCCATTAACTATTCCATTATTTCCTATACTGAAACCACCGCCGCCACGCGTATCGCAAAATACTGCGAAACTATTGAACGTACCAACTGATGATGTATATGCAAAAAGAAAAAGACCTTATATTGAAAATTGGATGCCTGATATACCAAATGCTTATACTTTTGTCTCAAATCCTGGTATTATTACTAATTCAAATAATGTACTTATATCGCCTCAACAGCAATCAAAATCTTTACATGCTTCTTTAGCTCGTTTACGTGATAATACTGCTATGTCAATGTCACAGCATGCTACTTCTAACAACGATAATATTCCTAACAATATTCCTAATAGTCAAATTGACAATAATAGTACAACTAATAACAATACAATTAATCCATTTATGGCGTTACCTATTATTGTTAATAATAATAATAATAATAATAATAATAATAATAATAATAATAATAACAATAACAATAATAACAAAATTCCTGATGATGATGATGATGTTAGAGAACCATTAGAAATTGAAATGAATAATATTCAATCAAATGGTGATGTAATTGAAACCAAATATTCTATATCTGATCAAAAACGTGCACGTGTTGATAGAATTCTTGCGGAATCTGGTACTATCATGTTATCATCCACTGCTGGCAATAATAATAATAATAATACCTCAACATCAATTGCATCCAACAATCCCCCTCCAACACCTACTCCCTCGACCCCTACTGGCGGCGGCGGTGGATTACAATCAAAAACATGATATATGTACGTCTACGTATACGTATATATACAGACATACAAATATATAATTTTTTTTATTCATGTGAGGGTGGAGCTTTTGATCGCATATCAATAGCTAAAATTGTCATGAAAAATACGAAGAAAAAGGCAGCTGTGTATTCTACGAACGCTAATGTAGCAAGCAACGCAATTTTCACCAACCTTATATTGGATATTGAAAATGTATCTAATGCAAGCCATAACCCAAATATTTTTATAAGACATACGGCTTGTCCTGTCAGGCAAATTGGCCTTAAGATTGCTATCATCCATGAAGCGAATGCTTTAATTCGATCTGATATTGATAAACCATTTTTATTTTGTTGTGGTAATGGTGATGGTGATGGTGATGGTGATGGTGACGGTGACGAATCCTCGTGTTGTTGTTGTGCTGAGTACGGTGATCGTGGTGGTGGTGGTGGTGATGATGATGATGAAGATTCAATATATATTGTTGATTGCCGTTCTATATCATAGTCTGGAATGTTTTGAAGTTTAAGAAAATACCAAATTAGAAAACCCATTGCTAATACCCATGTCAGAACAATGGAATAAAATGAAACATTAACAAATAATGATTTTAAATTAGATGCTGTTAAATGTTTAAAAATCGGTTGATAGAGTGCAGGAAATTGAATAGTTGAGAATGAAATTATAGATATTAAAACAAATAAAATTAAAGCACGTGTTGATACCAATCTACTAGAGCCTAAACTTGTACCTGGACCGGGACCACCTCTTCTTCTAGGTAATGGAGAAACTGGTACAATTTCAGAAATATCTTCTTCATCATTATTATTACTTTTGTAGCATTGATGTAAATGTGTGTTTCGCTGATAATTATATTCTTCTTCTGATGTTGTAGTGGTAGTTGTAGTGCTAGAAATGACGAAAAGACAATGTAGGATTGAAGCAGAAGTAGTCAAGAAAAATAAAATACTTGTGACAATAATAGAAAGATAAAGTATAGTTCCTTCAGGTTGATATTTAGAAACATCTGATAATAATGGGAAAAAATAACTTGGTATAGGTCGTAATATTAAATTTAATGTAACCGCCGTAAATATACCTATAAATGTTATAATGGCTGTTAACCCTGCTAACTTCCATGCATTATTCAATGCCCATTTCGATAATCTTCTTCTTTTCGTCGTTGCCGTTGTCGTCGTTGCCGTTGTCGTGTCTGTCTGTTTTGCAAACATTTGGTTTCTTGGTTTTCGTTGATCCTCATGCATTTGGGTTCTTGGTTATCGTTGATCGTCATGTAAACTTCTTCACATACCAGGTCTTGTTCAAACATAACCAGAAATCAAAAAATACAAACTCTACGTTTACGCTTTCTTCCACCTTCTTGCCTGTCCTTCTCCAGTGTCGTGGCAGCGTGTCGGGGACGATGTCGTAAAGAGTAAATTTTCTGACATCAACCATCAACATAAATAATTCTGCATTTGACGTGACATTAAGAGCAATTGAATACAAAACATTAAATTTTAATGTTTTGTATTCAATTACACTGTCAATGACAGTATCTACAGTAACTCACTTCGTGCGTCGTTTACTAAAAGCCACAATTGGCGAACAGGAAATAGCTTTGGTGTAAGGTGAGGGAAGAGCGGTCTCATTCTCCGACGAGATAAGACAGGTTGGGTAGTACTGCAAG
>JAULBU010034641.1:0-15762 GCA_032358235.1 Odonthalia washingtoniensis
CAGATGCTGGTTTTTTAGTTCTTTGCTGTCTCTTCCTTTCGCAGTCCTTGCACTTCGCTTCTACTTTTCGGATAGCTAATATTCTCACGTCCATATCCACAGATTCCATACCCGTTTGTAGCTGTTGAAGTTATTCTGGTAATTGTTGTTGTTCCTTATCATCATTGAGTCGTTATCAATGATATTATCTGAATGGTACCTGGTTCCATGATTTCATTTCAAACATACATTCTGAATTCTGGTCATCTCACCACAATTGCAAAAATAGCGATGCGTGTGAACTTTTCTGTAAAGTATGTGCTATTTATAACTTTTATTTGAGGAATTGGTCAATAAGATATTGAAAGCACTGACACGTTCTGTAGAAATTATTGTCAACAGAATTGTGATTCATAACCGAAAAGCAGAAACATGTTCATTGTCGATCTTCACCGTCACACCATGCTTCACACCGAGTTTTGCGCAATCCCATGCGTTGCTATTATATGAATGATAGAATATCATGCAATGACAAACAACAATCAACAGGTACACCATATGTGAACAAGTACAGGGATACAATTTATATTACGTCGATCGTTGAAGTAGATTGATTAACAGATACACATAAGAAACCTCTCCACATCCCCCGCCACCACCCCTCCACAACGTATCGAATCAATCAATGACTTGCATTGATATACAGATATACGAATAAGAATAATAGCATATCATTCAATTAAATGAAACAATCAACAGGTACAAGAATACATTTGAGATTAAATCAATGATTTACATCCATAAGTAAACAAGTACAACGATACATTATATATTATATTAATCGTTGAAGTATATTGATGAATAGGTGCACATAACAAACACCTCCGCATCCCCCTCCACCATCACTAGAAAACATATTACATCAATTAATGACTTGCATTGATGTACAGATATGTCTTTATTACTTCTTGTGTTCCACCTCCGAATCGCCTACCACCACCCCTCTAAAACACGACCCCCCTCTATAACTAGGTGACCTTCGAAAATATAGGAAGTGATTACGATATATGTAACCATTGATTCTTGCACAATATGTGGTCTTACATATTGGTCGCAATGATCCGTTTCTACAAGGGAGCGCACATTACTAGGTATCCCCCTCCAACCTGTGGGGAGTATCCTTTATTAAAATAGGACAAACAGTCACAGCAATATCTTCATGAACTAGTTTCGGATGACGGATTGCTGTTTTCGCTGAACGAACCAATCATTTCATTTTTCAGATGCTGAAATGCCGTTCAACTTGTTATCTGGTACTCCCTCAATACCATTTATTTGGCATAAGCTTCGAATACAAAATCGAGTTCAGGCGCTCGATTTATTAAATTTTCAGCAACTTCGTAATGAATCTCTTGTTCGTCGTTTTAAAGTTATATTATTATATTATCACCATCATCATCCATAACCTTTCCATTTTCACCATTTTAACTAGCATATTGTACAGTATTTCACATACTTCACTTGTCCTCACAACATCCCCTTCCGTCATCTCTGATTTTCACGACATAGGTTCTCGAATCTTGACTGCATCACACCGAAGCACCGTTCGATGTTCTGTCGTATAGCTTCTTGCCGTTTCGTACAAACCCGCTCTTCTTCACGTGTCGGTTGGTGAATCGGTTTTTCAAATAAAGACCAATTGGGATAAATCCCATCGCCTGAAGATTTCAACTGCTTTCTCTCTGTACCATCTTTGGATATCTTGTAGGTTTCATCAACTTCAAAATTGAAGTGATCACTTAGAATTTTGGTCATTAACGGTGACATTGACAATACATTAAGGTCATTGTTAGTTCCAGCGCTCCCAGCAAACCAACTCCAAATATATAAATTCCTGTCACACCATGCCTCAACAACTATTGTTTACAACTTCCCTTCTTTCGGATTGTGGTACTGCCCTTTTCCGCGAAAGGGCAGTTTTTCAACTTTAATTGCATGCACTCCATGCACCCACTGCATCCCTCGAAACCAGCATATTTTTAATCCCTTTCGATTTCCTTTAATTCACCTTGCATTGGTCTTCTATTCAGGTAGATGGCACCATAAATTTCAATAAAATTAAAAGTCAATGAAGTAGAGACGTAGCGTTTCTTCTGCCGTTTTACAGCCGTAATCCATCCTGCCGTACGCGTCGCCTAACCTTAACAAACGAAGGCACGCCAGAACTTTCATTGCAGGTTCAATTCCTCTTTTCCATTGACAAGTTTGCGGGTACTCCAATAGTCCGGCTTCTTCTCTTTCAACTCATCATGTATTCGCCAAAAAAAGTTGATGGGGTACCCCAAACCGTTGACGGAAATCCTTTTCCGTGTATAACGGACTCGCACCCAGTTAGTCATCCGTCCAAGTAGATTTCAGTCTTTTCATGTTGACGGATCCCACCGCTCGCCCTCCGTAGTCCCCAATTTCGTCGTCGCTTGACAATTTGAATTCCTCCCGTAGTTGACGAATTCGCTGAAAAAAGACGGAAATAATACGTGATAGCTGCCGTCGCCGTCTTGTAATGCGCTGAAGATTTAGTTCATCGGGAGGGTCCATGTTTGGCGGGACGGAAAACAGCAAACTGTGAAAAATAGAAGAAGCCCAACGATTTCGAGCTTTACAGATCTTTTCCACGTAGGGTATTCAGCACAGTTGGACAAATCATACCATCTGTATATTTCATTTCAAAAGTACAATGTGTGACACTACGAGCTTGATGCTCTCATCCCATTGATCACATACTTTATACACCCATAGTACAGAATGTCCGACATACACTGAGAAAAAATTGTCTACTGGAGATGAAAACACGAAATCCAGTCAAAACCCATTACACATGTGGTGAGACAAAGATCGATGATATGAGAAGACAATCAAGATAGATTGTTTCTAATCTCTCGAACACTTTAATAATGTTGAAGTGTTCTAAAGAAGGGAACCAGGAGCAGGTCACATTACAGTGTGTGAAGCTGCAATGTGTCACATGGTAGTTTATGTGAAACTCATGGTGAGTGTATGAAAAAAAGGGGCTCACAAAAAACAAAAATAAAAAAAGCAGAATTACAAAACAAAAAGAAGAGAAGAATTATAAAACAAAAAGAAGAGAAAGAGAACGGAGTAAATAGGGAAAGCATGTATACGATGCGACGATGTCGTAAAAAAGATCAAAAATAATAATGAATAATATAAAAAGAACTGATAATAATAAAGAAATCTATATGTCTTCAATCTTGAGGGCAGAAAGGAAATGGTGTGAAACAGTAAAAAATCTTCAAGCATAGAGAGAAAAGAAAAGAGGTTCATACTGTACCGTGCTTGAGGATGTGCTGGGATATAGTCTGTCCGGATTGTGCCGAATGGGAGGAAGATGGGTTGATCGCAGCTAGAATAAACTTATGACGTTAAGGAAGGAGAGGCTTGGTGAGAAGATCAGCAAAGTTGTCTGAGGTAGCAACTCGTTGGATGGAAATTGTGTGAGCAGTAAGATGATGACTTAGATGATGATGTTTTATGTCGATGTGCTTGCAGCGTTTTTTTCCAGAATGGGAAGCAATATTGATGACGCCAGAGTTGTCGACATAAAAGGGAGTTGGCGGAAGAGGGGAGTAATGGAGTTCGTTAAGCAGGCGTCGTATCCCGATTATGTCTTGAAGAGCGTGACTGGCCGCCACATATTCCGCTTCACTGGAGATAAGAGCAACTTTTTATTGCTTTCTAGATGACCAGTGAACCGGAGATGCATGGCACTTCATGATGGAGGCAGAAGTAGGGTGGAAATCAGGTGATTCGGCATAATTCGAATCGTAAAAGCATTGAAACGGAGTGGAAGAGGTTTTAGTGAAGGTGATACCATGATCTGTAGTACCTTGAAGATAGTGAACGAGATGTTGAAGGAGATAGTAGTGGATTTTTGTGGGATTGCGCATAAAACGCGCGAGTCGACCTGTACCAAATGAAATATCGTAACGCGTGTAGTCCGCTAAGTATCTAATACCGCCGAGGACGCTCATGTTGACATCTTTAAATTTGGGGAAGAGAGGTTCTTCTTGACTAAGATGATCGAAGTGATATTTTTATGATGGAGGGAGTGGAGCGGGGGTTATAGTTGTGCAGGTTGAATTTTTGAGCGACTTTTCGAATAATTTTGGGTTGTGAGACATGAATTTCATTTTTTGGAAGGTAAGAGAGACCAGCAAAGGTATGAAGAGGGCTTTCCTAGATTTTTGACTGTATACTTCTTTTGAAGATGTTGATATAAATCATCAATGTCAGGAAGAGAGGTCACAGAGACTAAGAAAGCATCAATAGTAGCCGAGATGATGATGATTCCGGATTAGAGAATTTGTAGTAAAGACAGGGATCCGCCTGAGCTTGGAGGTAATGGTCAGAGGTTAGGTGGGTATGAATGGCAGTGAGATATATATTTTACAGGTAGCTTTGTATCCATAAAGATTCATGCGAAGGATGACGAATTCGGAGCCTGGTATGAAAATGAACCATCCAACAGAGGAAACTGTTAGACATAGACATTGTGTTTGGGATCGTAGGGTTCATGCGTAAAAGCAGAAGATATATTAAAGTGGCGGATGGAACGTTGATGATAACAGGCATGTGCAAGCAAAATGCGAGAAGATGTTTTCTCAACAACATAGACGCTAACGTGGTCGGGATCATAGTGAACATTCGGTCGCATCAGATCTCCACAGATGGCATAGCGAGCTTTTCTGGCAGTGATACTGCCATTTTCATCCCTCTTGTATTTGTAGATCATGGCCAGTCTAATGGGTTAAAGTTGTTTGATATTGAGCGGAGTTTCATTTTTTAAAAGCCATTTTATGACAACATTGGCGTTCAGTTGAACCATTTCTGGATCGTGAGCAATGCTCCAGAGAAAAGATTCAGGGTATTTTGTTAGTTGTGTCAGGGATAGTGGGGCTGGTGTATCTGGGAGGATATTGGAGGGTGTGGGTGGGGTTTAAATATTTTGAATGCGGAGCCAATGTTGTGAGAGGGATCGATATCTGGGTGATACAGTATGAAGTCAACCGCTCTACCTGTTTATGTGTGGGATGTGTCGAGAAGAAAGATTCTAAAAAATGACGTTGTTATTATGTGAGAAACGGGCAGGTCTGGAGTGAGTAGTGAGCTTGCGTTTAGAGGAGCTGGAATTGAAAACGGTACCGAGAGTCCCAAATGGCAAAAATGGAAAATTTTTGCTGGGTTTCCAAATGGAGATATGTGATTTTTAGATAATTTTATGAGGGATATGATTGTACTTGAAGGTTGCATCAATAATCGCAAAGTCCCAAAAGGTATGAGGCAATTTACTGTGTGGCAAGGAGGCTCGCGCTGCATTGAGGAGTGTGCGGTTGATACGTTCCGCGCGCGAGTTGGATTGGGGTTGATGTGGTGTAATAGTAGTATGATTGATGCCGTTATGACAAAGATAGGTGGCAACAACGTTAGACGCATATTCACGCACATTGTCTGTATGAAAGCGCAACGGATAACGATGATGTAGATTATGGGTGTAGTTGAGGGTATCTGGGATAATGGATGATAGTTCTGCTCGATATTTAATGGGGATTACAATGATAAAACGAGAGGCTTCATCGAGATACGTGACGAAGTGGCGGTTGTCCCGAGCAGAAGGCGGGTGGATGGGTCCTATTGTATCACTGTAAACAGTAAGTGCCAGTGCTTCAGATGTGTGGGTGAAGGGAGAGTGTGGTGATTGTGAATCTTTGCCATCCTCACAGACTGAGCATGTAAGGATAGTTGATGACGGAATTGTTATCCCAGAAATTGCAGGAAACAATTCGAGTTTTAGAATTTTACGCAGGAGGTTGAGCGGAGCATGCATGCTCCAGGAGGTCGAGCGGAGAATGCATTCTCCGCTCGACCTCCTGCGTAAAATTCTAAAACTCGAATTGTTTCCTGCAATTTCTGGGATTGCCACCTCTTCATACTACGATGACTCTTCATCTCGCCTTCAACCATTGTTGAACGCGATATGAAGAGCCATCGTAATATGAAGAGGTGACGGGGACGGAATAGAGTGGGGGAGAGAACTGGGAAGTCGTTTGAGAACGGAAGATGTCGGTTTGGAAGTAAAGTTGTTGGGGTTTCTTGCTGAATTTTGTTTTGTTTTTTTAATTCGTCAGACGAATTCGCAATGATGTGCGGAGAATGTGGAAAGACGGCGTTGTTGTCTGGGAAATGTGTGGGCCTGGAGAAACAGGAGAGTGACGGGAGGTTTGTAGGACGATGGATATTGCAGGCTTCACCAAGAATTGATTTATTGGAAGATGTAGGAATAACGGAGCAGGCAAGATCGTTCCACCTACCAATTGGCATTGGTGGATTAATGCAATGTAACCGATCGAGTTCAATGAGATAGACTCTACAACGAGTGAAGATGACAGCTTTGTGGTCGATGAAAAGGCTGTGTACAGAGAGGAGAGTATCAGATATTTCTGGGTGGTTATGGCTTTGGAACGAATTTTTCCAGCACTTGTGGGGGTGTCGAGATGGTCAATATGAGTGACGGATGTAGACTTGTTAGTTGTGGTTAGTGAGTGATGAGGTGATGTTAAGAGGATCATCTCAGGACCTGTAATAGGACAGTGAGTTGGATGAGCGCCATTATCAATGATGGACTCACCGGAGGGGATGTCGTGTGCGGCAGGATCATCAGAAACATCTGATGATCCTGCTCTTGAGTAGAGGGGGATGGCGAATGAACTTCATTAAATTTCATTGGCCGTGCATGGTGAAATGACGTATATTTTGAAGATTCGGAAGGAAAAGAACGTCGCGGCTTTTGGGTAGAAGCCCATAAAGTGGAAGTAGAAGAACTATAGTTCGGACCAAGTGGGTTTGGTGGATCTCTACCGTCGGATTCATTGTGTGCAAATGGACGACCATATTTTGCAGCGTGAAAGTGGCCAAATCTTGCAGGTTATTTGGGATAAAACGTGGAAGATGGGGTAGCAGCTGTGGATGTGGATGGGTATGAGGATCGTGTATGGATTGGGTGGGAAGATGACAGAAAATTGGAAGTGGAGTTATGGGTGATAGCATTGTTTTCAATGTTTTCTATCATATTTTCTAGTGCCTGGATGGATGGTGGCATGTTGATCAACCATAGAGGAATGATGGGGTTGAAAGTTGGATCGGTTCTCATACCCTTGATAGTGAATTTGATGGTAACCTGTTCATTTTCAATATTGGGATATCTGGCAACTATCATGAGACTGCGGATTTTTTTGTGGGCAGTGACATAATCATGAGATGTTTCAAAGTTATAGAAGATGGTGTTAGTCGCTTTGATCTCAAGGAAGAAATGGTCAGTGACCGTCCGAAGTTCCAGTTTCTGCTGGATTCTAAGTATAATGAGGCATGGATTTATGGGGTTGTTTGGTAGAATGACAGTCGATGCGATCGACATTGGAAGGGGAGAAATTATTACGCTAGTGAGGTCAGCGACAGAACGGTGGCAGGAGGAGTCAAATGTGTGTGTGACGTCTTCTACAGCCGCTTTTATCTGAAGCGTGTCAGCCCCGCATTTGATAGCCAGCATCCAGGGTTCTATGTTGTCTGGATCTAAATCTGGAATGGTGGTGTTGTGTATTGGTATTTGAGTCTGATTGTATTCATGTTGGCAATGGTGTCCATAAAACGATATGGGGAGTGGATATGATGATAACTAGAACGTGGTGTATCTAGATTGATGAATAGGAAAGAAGAATACCGATATGTATGTGAAGATTTTAGTTGATATGTATTATGCAGTAGTGTCTGTATATGCCCATAACCTGTGGTGAGACAAAGATCAATGATATGAGAAGACAATCAAGATAGATTGTTCCTCATCTCTCGAAAACTTTAATAACGTTGAAGTGTTCTGAAGAAGGGAACCAGGAGCAGGTCATATTACAGTGTGTGAAGCTGCAACGTGTCACATGGTAGTGTATGTGACACTCATGGTGATCGGATGATAAAAAGAGGCTCCAAACCACAGCACAAAAGTTTCGATTATTTGGGTTTTATTTCTGTGTTTCAAATGTTAATCGAGTTTACGTCGCCCCTAGATGCTCTAAGGGCATCTCTATTTAAGTGATGCGTTCGAATTGATGAACTGGAAACTCATCAGTCCGGCACCGGTGAATAAAGGAGTTTATTACGGAAGTTTTTAATGAAATGGTGATGAGTTTAGTAATAGGGTTTTCAGAAAGCCCATCAGCGAACTCATCAGCTTCGATTTAAAGTCGTCATATAAATTACAAAATTTCATTATTGGTTTGAGTGGCCAATGAAAATATTCGAAATGGAAAGGGAAGCCGAGCGGAATTCTTATGTTGACGAATTTTGCCCGTAACATTGTGAAACAAATAAACAATTCGTACAGTAGAAGTGGCAAAACCAAAGTAATGTACAGATATAGAATAGTACAGTTGTGATAATATGTAAAGGACGCGGGTCGCAGTGTGCATTGTGCAGGCCAGGAAAGAGCGCACACTATGCGATTGTGTGAGAATATGAATTAAAAGACTTGTATTAATTCGTACTATGAATACAAAATAGCATGTAAAGAATTACGTACAGTGGGCCTAAAAGTCGGTACACAGAATAGGTCACCTAGCTAGAATAAGTGAACCCCGTGAACGTAGTATGGTGGGTCTCGACCAAGTGCAGAAAAGCGCACGAAATGAGGGAGAGGCCTATACACGTTGCACAAAGCGCGGTAATAAGTAAAATTGAACCCTATATAAAGGGCAGATAATATTGGAACCATGAGAGAGAGGAGGTCTCAACGGTGTATGCCGACTCAAAGTGCCCCAATCCTGTGCTCAGTTTCTACCTGTGTACCTGTCCAACCAATCAGAGCCCAACTCCACACAGTGCCGTGCGAAGGTATCAACACATCAAAAATGTCCTCTACAGAACCAACAGAACTACTGACAACAGTACTGCAGTGACAGTGGATGTCACTGCAATACTGTAATAATCAAATTATGAAATTGTCAAGGAAGATCCGAACGGTTTTAAATGCTGTGACGATGTTTGCCAAATTTATATCATCGTCATGTCTTTTGACGGTGTTGAAAAGATGCGCTCAGAAAAAGACTCTTGCAACAAACCGAAACGGAGTAAATAACATCAACGGAACATCATCCAGGTACGTACTTTTATTGTTATTTTAGGAATCATGGACAGTGCTGATGTCTATCAACCTCAACGGCAGGAGCGACAAGTGAGGGAAACGCAAGAGGTGGTCGGGGAAACAGGATACGAGGAGAACATAGCATCCACGCATATTACAACCGCACGGAATGAAGAACGCAATGGAGATGACGGAGTGCTGGATCAATCCGTAACGGAGGAGATGCGATAATTTAATTTGCATGCAATTCTGATGGAAAGCGAATCAGATGCATGGAGAAGAAAAGGACCTTTTCGAAATAATTTCAAGAAGAGTTGTAATAAGGATAGAACCGTACATAATGAAGATGAAAATTATACTGGTGGACAGAGTGCAGTTGAGAAGGAAGGCACAGTGGGTGGTGTAGCGACACCAGTACATGACGACAGAAACCGTACGGAAATACAAAAAACCAAAACCGTTGCGAGAAAGGAATGTCGGACTACGCCAATGGCGGAAATACCTGAATTGGAAAATGGGGAACATGATGAGATAAAACCGGTTCGAAAGAAACGTGACGACAAGGCGAGGCGAACGGTCAACGAGAGTAGAAGTACCGAACGGAGTTGTGCAACCACGGAAAAACCGCCCTTCCGGTATAATACTGACAGTGAACCGGGTAGCGATGTGAAGGAACATAGGAATGCAGGAGACCGGTATAGTCCGGTGTTGCTCACAGCAGTGACAAAGCGGAAGCTACAATTTGGATACATGGACATGGGCTCGTCGTTGGGGAGAAACACCGCACGGAAAGATGAACTACTCAATGGAATGATGAGGGATTCCGAGGACGAGGTGGATTATTCTACAGATGATAGGTATGGGGACAAAGCATCCGTTTACGGTGGTAGAGAAGTTGGTCATGGGACCGGCGATATGTCTGTATGGTCGAAACAGGAGATTGTACGGAGGGAGGATGATAGAAGGTCACACAGAATGTTAACGAAGAAAGGTAATGGCGAACTAAAAGCAACTTGAATGGAAGGAGAGAGAAAGAGAAGGAAAGTAGTTGTTGGTAGACCGCGTGGGTCGAAAAATAGAAAGAGATCACCGTTCGGTGTAGAAGAAGAGAAGCGAGGGGCACAAAATGGACCGCCCG
The DNA here is from genome assembly GCA_032358235.1 of Odonthalia washingtoniensis. Taxonomy (NCBI): domain Eukaryota; phylum Rhodophyta; class Florideophyceae; order Ceramiales; family Rhodomelaceae; genus Odonthalia; species Odonthalia washingtoniensis. The sequence goes on from JAULBU010034641.1 coordinate 10,326, forward strand.
GGAGGCACTAATAATGACGAAGGCATGGGTATTGCAAACGCAGAACATGGTACAGACAGACGAGTGCATATGGACTGGAGTGCAGCAAATCTGTACAGAAAAGTATGGATTGAACCGGTCTAAGCAGTCCATCCGAAGCAAGTGGCCTGCTGTAGCCCTTGACTGTTAACTGTGGAATTATTGTTACAAAAAAGTGTTGTTGGAAAATCGTACCGGAAATGCGCAAAAGTCGGACTTGGAAAATATGACCTATGCTATTTTTCAAATCTGAAGACGAAGGAGAGAGAGAGAAAAACACAGGGATAGGAATTAAGTTCAAATTTATTGAAGCAGCGGAGTACTTGTCATCAATATTGAAGTTTGGAGATGTAGATGGAAATGGAGGTATTACCATTAACAGAACGGCTTTGTACAGATCTATAATGACAGGAGAGGGTAATGCCGTAACATCGGAAGTAGAAGTGAAAAGAGGAATACATGATAGACCAACATCTGCAAACACGAGTGGTATGGTAAGTAACATAGGAGCGGAGGTGTCGAGATCAGGAAGTGAGCACGTACATCGTAAATCACCTATCATAGAAAGGGCACGATCTGTGCAACAACCGGACGGTACGGACGAAGAAAGGGTATTCGAATAGGGACTCCAGTCAACAGTTCCGGTAGGAAAAGTGTACTAAATGTAGATGACGTAGCAGATGATGTGGGAGACGGGCTGTATGGTAGTCGACCGAACGGAATAAAAACACTGAAAAGAAAAAGGCTCAGAAGAGGAGTGAAGATGCTATGAGTAACGTTATGAATGGGGTCCGATCGGAAATGAAACGTACAAATGACTTAATAAAGTCAATTGATGACAGGAAGGAACGCACTACAACCAGAGACAGCATGTTTATGGAATTACAATATTTACCCAAAGAGAGCGATGACTACAAGAGGATTCTATCTAAAATAAAGGAGTTACCGATACGGAATAGTATTAATCGTGATTAGAATCATAGGGATGAAAGTGTTTTGTATTGTCTGTTAATGAAAAAGATGGCTTAAAACTACCCTTTCATTTCAGCATTAAAAGAAACCATATCGGTCTGTAGAAGTAAATGTGTCTCATGGTCTGCAAAGCGCATATCGCGTAGTAGTAGACGTTCTGCCCCGTCCTTCACATGTTGATGGCGTATGTTGCTTGCTGTGGAAATATTATGCAGTAGCTCTGTTGCTGATTGATCCATACGGTTCATTTCAGTGCTCATTATTGTTGTAACATCCGTTTCGGTAATCAAGTGATTGTTCCCATATGAATGTTGTTTCATTCGTATCAACAAGTTATGGAAGATGACACATGTGTTTGAAATCCGTATAGTTTCATTTAGATCCCAACGACTGTTCTCGCGTCTAAGTACTTCGAATCTTGACTGTAGAATACCGAACAGACGCTCTACATCCTTCCGTACGGACTCTTGCTTGAAGTAATATTTTATTTCTGTTGGATTATCTGTGTTAGTAATTGGTCTTGCAAACAGTGGCCAATGGGGGTATATACCGTCACCAAGCAAGTACAACAGATGGTGCGGTAAACGGTCTATTCCAATTGAATACCTCTCCGTAACGGTTATTGAAAAACGCTCCGAGAAAATGCTTTATAATAGTGGAGATCTTGCTAAAACATTTAGATCATTGTTTTTGCCTGGCCGACCGGAAAACCAGGACCAGCAGTATATGTAGTGGTCACACCAACCCTCGCACTGTATCGTTGCACTATTGGAATCACTAGAGTTCAGATACTGACCTTTCATCGTTGCGGGACAGTTCTTCCAGACGTACTTCATGCAGTCTACCGAACCTATAAATCCTGGAAATCCGATTTCGGTGAATTTTTCTTGAATGTCCAGAAGCTCTGCAGAGGTTGGAAACCGTTGAAGAACCGACAACCGTACAGTTGAATGATATCTATGCAGAACTGACGAAAATAAGTCCGAACGGATTCCTCGGACATGTACAGAGCATCCTCAAGACTGTCAGGTGCGGTACCCGTGTTTAGTAACCATAGAGCGTAAAGTAATTTCAAATCTGTTGGAATGCACTTGAAACCAATGCTATTTGTGCGTTGCTTCCAGTAATCCGGACGGTGATGTAATGAATCATTCTTTACATGAAAGAGTATATGCGGAATGGAGAAACGACATCTGAATATGTAATCCAGATATGTCGGATTTCGGTCGACGTAATCTTTGCCCATGTTGAAGTTCCACGACGGAAATTGTACGAAACTTTTACCCAACCGGCATATAAACTTATACCATCTTGAGGTCTTTGTTCTAATTTGTGGTACATATCTACTATAGACATCAGGGCCGTCTGCTGCTGCTTGAGGGACAACAAAACAATTTGCGTTTGCTCCTCTCTGGCCGTGTTTCTTTGCGCAATACTCTTCGTGGATTAATGATCCATTTTTCCGTTTCGGTATGATAGTGATAGCTGAATAAATATGATTGGTACATACGTTGTCGGTGTAGTAACAATTTAAACTGTTTCGGTGTTCTGAAGGTTGTGGTGACGGCAATTAGGGAGACGGTGGCTGAACCTTATTGTTGTAGTAAGAATATGAACCGTATCTGTGTTGTGACAATTGTTGTGAAGCAATAGATGAAGATCGTTATGGTAAGAATATGAACCGTATCGGTGTTGTGACAATTGTTGTGAAGCAATAGATGAAGATCGTTATGGTAAGAATATGAACCGTATCGGTGTTGCGAAGATGAAGATCGTTGTAGTGAGAATAAGAACCGTATCGGTGTTGTGAAGATTGTTGTGAAACAGAAAAAGATGAAGATAGTAAAAGCAATAGATGAATAAAGCGGGTAGGAAGTTGTTATTGTTTTATCATGAGGATCCAAATGGTGGTATTCCTATCATAAAAAAGAAACGAAAGTGTTATAATCCGTTACGGTATCCGAAAAAAAGTTTTAACCCGAAAAAAAAATCATTCACAACATGACAAAGGTTACGGAATGCGGAAAACTGCAAAACGTGTCAATATCTGGAACAGTAACCGGTAAGTAGAAAAAAAGTTACTATGCTTTTGGTATCGGCTAACCACATTCTACAAGAACGAGCATTATCCATACCAAGTACGATGCGCAAACCATACCGTTCGCGCAAACCATACTGTTCGGTGTATCCACTATAATAAATGGTTCATTAACCAAGTTATGTAAAGGTTACAATCATTCGCTAATGCAACTATTTACAATTATGTCGTAACTAAGACTGTAAATTTTTTTGCTGCAGAATACACACGAACCTCACTGAGTAATAACAACTTTCTAAAAGGAACAAAAAACTTTAATAGAAGCATTTATAACAACCGTTATCGGATGAAGAAAACAAATTGATTTACCGACCAGATCATGAGACATTAAAAGTCACATGAACCGAAGCGGAATTAAAAACATAACAACAACTTTATAAAAATAGTAACAAACTGTAATAGAAGTATGTATAACAACCGTTATCGGATTAAAAAATGCATTTAACTATCAACCAGTACATGAAACATTGAAATTCTCAACAACCGTAAACGGAATTAAAAAAGGACGAAATAAACTAAAAAGCACTACATGATGCAATAAACTATTTAAAAACAGAAAAACGAACAAATACTTGACAAATCAATTAATCCGATGGCGGAGCCGATGGAGTGTCTGGGTTTCTCTGCTGAATACCGGAACGGATCAGAAGAGCTGCACTATCCTGCACAGCGATGTTCATGTCGTTCTGAATTGTATTGACGAAATTTTTCGTAACCTCACGCGTCCGGAATATTGACTTGTACATTGATGTCAGCTCCGTACGGTACGTTCCCAGGAGCACATTAGACTGTTCGCATTGTGCATGTTGTTTCGCCTCGTTTGCTTTAGAAGCAGCCAATTCTTCCGTTAGACGGCTTATCTCTTGTTGAGAGTGAATTCTCTTTTCCTTTTCGACGACAACAAGTTTATCCGTTTCGGTCTGTTTTCGCTCCAACTCGTTGATCCTATCGTTTAACTATTTGACCACCTCACCATTGCGGTTGTTGCTCTCATCTTAAAGTATCCATCCACGTATCTGTCTGAAGAAACCATCCGAATCGGCTGGGAATTTAAAATTTTTGCCTTGAATAGTGGTCTTTAGCATATATGTCAACCGTGCGTACCAACCATCCAAATCGGAGTAAACGTCGTCCCGAAGTTCGTCATCAACATCTCCAGTCATGTCGATATCGTCATCAAGGCCAGGATCACCGCTCGGTTCATTCCATTATCTTTTAATGTACCCCATGCTTACTAAAAGCTCCTGCACAAGACCTGCGCAGTCTTCCATATATGCTTGTTCCTCTCTCCGAAACAGTACGGTTACTTTGTTAAAAACTCTCACCTTCCAATAATTTAATTTGTCCATATATAAGTTTAATTCCCGTTCCTCCGCTCTCAGTATATCAACAATCTCCCCTGTATCCCAATTGTAGTGGACAAAAGGACGCTTCATTTCCCTTCCGAGCGTGTACCAATCAACTTTTCCTGTTCGGCGTATGGCGAGCAGCACCTTTTTTAAATTGTAGTCGGAGTTGAAATACAACTCTCCAAATACCGATCGTAACATAAGTCTAGTAACGCAGTAGGCAGTGGCGCCATAATTCCATAACCATTACTGTTTGTTAGGCGCGGGTCCACATGTTTTATAACTTCCATTCCGAAACGACAACAGAAATAAACGCTCCTATAAACATTTCAACTGCCTCCTTCTCTATAACCTGTTGATAAAGTTGCTGATATGATCATGTTCCATACTTGTACATGTTGGGGTGATGAGCCATTAACGGTGGTAATGGTGCGGATATCAAGGGAGACGGTTCCATGTTTTCAATACCGTACAGAACCTACATGTAGTACTGCTGCTTGTCCGCAACTGTCATTGCAAATGCTCCCGCATCGTACCATCCCAAAAGTAGTGGTATGACTGTTGTGCGCGCTTTGTCCCGTCCGGCTTTTTCCGCAGCCCTTATACCAGCACGTCGCATACGTGTTTCAAATGCTGCATCTTCACACCAGTATTCCGTTCTCTGGAACATGTACCATTCCGAAATCTGTCTTGGAAAGATACTCTGTACGTCGTTAAACGTTTGCCATGGCTCTCTAGCTCGTTCCATCATTACGCAAAGATCAACTGCGCGGATTTGATATTGAACTTCTTCCGGTCATCGTACCCAGATCGTATCGCATGGTTGACGATCAATGCACCCTAAAACCTCACTACCCGTGTTTGCCCATCTTCTTTCCCAACTTACCTGACGTCTCATTCTCCCAGTTGGTTCTGACCCACTTGCACCGTTCGGATTACCTACCATTGTCGCGTAACGCATTCCATCAAACAAATCTGGTGCGGAACAGTCTCGTATGTA
>JAULBU010034652.1:0-15761 GCA_032358235.1 Odonthalia washingtoniensis
CAACTGGTATCCAACATGCCCATAAGTACGGTCTTATTATCACAAGCACATTCAATTCGACATCACTACCAGAAAACGTTATAGAGTAAAGAATACGATCACATCCTAAGTAACAAGCCTGATATTCTTCTTTCGGTGTATATGGTTTACCGACCACGACAGCGCCGAAATCACTTTTAATAAACTGCAGTGGATTCAATTGCCGGGGCCGTTGTGTTTGCGACGGAGAAGTTGAAAACTTAGTATCCTCATTTATTGTCGGAAGTAGACACCGGATTACGTTTGATGTTTTTGATAATATTGAGTGTGGAACACGGCCTGTGTACAGAGGTGTCAGCTCTCCGTTGAATACAAGCTGAGTCGTCGCGTTGAAAAGTAAAGAACCTGTGAATTTACAAACATCACTAGTACTATATTTGGGGATTGAAGTTGGTGCGTATTGGGTCTTGGCTTTTGTGAAAACTATGCAAATCAATATGATATGAAACGACTTCGCACCTGAATGAAGAGGATTCATTTTTTTGATTTAGGCACATCAAAGTGTCCAGAAATTTCAGTTCAATTAGATATGACGATTATCAGGCAAGGTGTCAGATTCAGATTGAAAGTTTTTAAGTAAAATTCAAAACCAGTGAAAATCAAATTTCACAATCCCATACAACAATTACGTATTGTCATTTCTTGCAAGAGAAAAATGGAAACTGAATAGTGAATAATGAAAACAATTGAAAAATCAATTTATTTATAAACATTTAGAACAGGAGTTTACAAAATTTTTAAAGTGGGTTTTTTTTAACAAATAGATGTTTTACGGAACAACTCTATGAAATTTTGGATTTTTTCCTCCATAGCAACTGTACGGTAGGGGGAAAACGGTCATAGGGTTATTACATAAAACACCTGTTTAAAAAAACACACGCATGAATCATACAAAATGACTCCGCACAAAAGAATCAGAAACTGTCCAATTCATATATCAACATTCCACGTTAATGTTTCTTAACTTGCATATCAAATAAGAAACAGCATGTTTGCCAGACATGTTTTGAGAATGAAATACAGTACTGCGTAGGTTGCAAAATTTGTATTTAATACTACTGTCTTCACTTGCATATCCGCAACAAGCTGTTCATTGTTGACGACAGTTTATGATTTATCAACAGCAGGGACGAGAATGGGACATTGGCCCTAACAGTCCCGATGCTACGGCTATCGTTGCATCATTAAATTTTGAACAAGTCTTTTCAAAAACCCAAATGGCATAAAAAACCCTTGGTTTTGTTCAATTTTTTTTTAAAAATAGAACAAAAACAGTTTCGATTTTTTAAAAAAAATAGAAAATTTAAAAATTAAAAATTAAAAAATAAAACAAAAACAAGGTTTAATTTAGTTTTTTAAAAAAAGGAAAAAGAAATAAATTTTTTTTTTAAAAAAAAAAGAAATATGTGGGTGGCATTGTTATCACATTTACGACATTTTATTTTTAAAATATATATATCGTAAATGTTATAATAATGCCACCTTTCCTGGCATCGTCGACGTTTCTTTGAAATTGTTGTATGATTCATAATAATGTTTCCACTCTTTTTCGTTGAACACTTTTACCCTAACCCGCTATATCCTCCTCTTTTTTGATGATTCTTTCTGACCGTGTTTCCACAACAACACGTATCTCCCAATGCTCAGTTACATGACTGGCCCCCTTTTTTACACCAAATTCGTAAAAACGCCTTGTCATTGGACGCCATCATGCGTTCCTTTACAAGGCCCTTGCAAAGAAATGTGCTGTACACGATTGGAATGACATTCCATTGTTATCAGTATAATGCAAAAGATATGAGACAAGCAATAAAAATCCGACCGACATGAAAATTTCATTGAGTTTACTCAAACACTCCATATTTTTAAGATACATAATGCAGGTAAAGGCGCAGAGAGATTTCAGTTGTGTTTTTGGGTGCAGTTGTAATGGCACTGTCGATTTGAAAACGGAGACATGGAGGTGAAAGAAGGCACTGGCTTACAGGAGAGAATGAAACAGAATATGGCGTAACGTCTTCGTTACGCCGTGATTCTGTGCACAAAGTGTGTTTTGGCCGAAAGTATAACGCTTTGTCGATCGACCGTGTGACGGAAAGAATTTAGAAACTGCAGTGGGGAAAAATTCGGTTGTCTGAGCCAACCAAAATCCGCCACTAAGTGTACAGTATGAAACACTAATTGTTGTAGATATGTCTAGTTTTGCCGTAGCCGGTTTTGCGGAAGCCGCGTACAATGTGAACATGCCCTGACGTTTTCAGAAGAGTACCATCTCATCCAAAATTCTCCACCATGCAACAATTGGAAAATTTTTCCGATTGTTGCATGGTGGAGAATTTTAGATGAGATGGTTTGAACACGTCCAACAATCACGTGATCCTGGGTGACATTTTTTCCACGGCGTTTGCAACAAGTATTTCGAGGAGGATTTTATGGCAGACTATCAAGAGAGGATGTTGTGACAGGAGTGCAACAAAGAATTGAATCGATACATTTTAATTTATATTTAGTGTGGACAGTCCGAAATTCTTTTGAGAATTATGAACGGGACGTGAAACGGAAATGCATTTGATTATTTTCAAATGCATGCCTTTTTTTACAGAAATCAGTGGAAGGCAATTCAAGAGTTTTCTCTTTTCTTGGTATAAATAGGGAGTCCTTAGACGAAGGAAAAGAAATAAAACTCTATCGGATCTTTAAGTGAACATTGCTCAATAAACATCTGTTTCATTGGTAGCACCGCCGTCGAACACTATTTCGACATTTCTCTCTCACTCTCGCTTCTGCTGAATTGTGAAGGCACACGACTGAAGATGGAGAGAACAGCACATGGTGGTTCTATCATGCTCAAACTCAACAAGCCGGAGCCATATGATGGACGGCGTGACTATCTTGTCGTGAACACGTGATTATACAAGATCGAACAATACTTGATTATTGTACAGTTGAGCAATCCGAGCAATGCGCTCGAGAAGGGAATTAGAATCATCGATGTTTCTACATTTTTCACCGGAACGGCAGCAATATGGTGGTATAATCTTGTACAACGAAATAGCGTTCCAACCACATCGAAGGATTTCAAGAGCAAAGTCGGGACTGAGTTTTTTCCTTCGGATCATGTTAGAAGGTCTAGGGACAAACTTTGCCGTCTGAAGTGAACTTCGTCTATATCTAAGTATTTGGATGAATTTTGGAAGATAATCCTGACAATTCCAAGTCACCGACGACGAAAATCTGGACAGGTTCTGCAGCGGCCTCCAATATGAAATCATAATTGAGGTTATGAAGTTTGGGGCGGATTCTTTTGATGCAGGGGCCAGTGTGGCCTTGAGGATTGATAGCGCTCTGTAAAATGCCGGGAGAAATGATTCTACTAGTGGGACTAATGTAGCTAATAATGAGGAACCTGTACTTATGGAGAATGGAAATTTGCAAGGCCCCCGATTATCCAGGAACGAACATCATCAGAAAGACCAAGAAAATAATGCTTGCTTTAATTGCTATGTCGTGGGATGCCGACCTTAGAAACACACGGCTGAAAATACTAAGAAATGAACGATTAATAATTTTGGGGCCCATGTGCCGAATTTATCTTCCGAGGATACCGAATTTAGTGACTCCAACTCGAAAACTAGATGGTCCTTCGAAATAAAGAGAAAGCACTCTTGAAGGACCAAGTCACGAAGTTCACACGCCCACACCTTTACGTCTGTCGTTATGTCAAACGGAAATCACAGATGAAGAATTAATACCTGTAGAAATACTCATTGTATTTGAAGGGATAATGGAGAGAAACTCAGTTGAAATATTGAAGGACAATGGATGTAAAACCAATATGGTCTCCAAGGAATTTGTTAGAAACAATCATCATCTATTTGAATTGCGGAAATGCAATATATTAGTCACTTATTCAAAGATTAATTCTACGGAACTCTGTGACAAACATATTCTAAAGGGGAGGCTGCGCATAGGATCTCATCTTCATGCCAGTAACTGGACAGTAGCAGTTTGCCGATATGATGTGTTGCTGGGAATGTCATGACACAAGGGAGTAAATTCAGAGGTTGACTATGAAATCCCGAGAGTGATAGTAGCCGGGGACCACTTAAACTTGTATTACAGAAAGGAAATACTGAGGAAAACATTCAGGTCATCAACCTAGGAGTTAAGAAAATTCGTTCGTTACTACGGAAAAGAAGAGGAAGAAAAGACTTTAACTGTTTTTCAATTGGTACAGGAAAAATATCTATTTGCTTCCGAGAAAGTTGTAAAGGCGGAAGGTAATACGGAGCTGAAAAAACTTCTCTCTAAATATGGTACTGTATTTAAGGAAGAACTCCCTCCTAGTCTTCCTCCAAAGAGATCCATCGACCATACCGTTGAATTACAGAATTGGGCACGACCGACTAATAGGCCATTGTTTCAACTTTCACCTACAGAGTTACTGGCTGAAAAGATTATGATTATGTCACGGAGCTGCTTAATAAGGAAAAAATACAGAGAAGTAAATGACCATTTGGGGCGTCCCTTCTTCTTGTGAAAGAACGAGGAAAGTTTGAGCTATGGTAGAATACAGATGGTTGAACAGGATTACAAAGAGGAACAAAAATCCTTTACCTCGATGTGATGAGATATTCGATCGCTTAGGGGAAGCATAATATTTATCAAAACTAGACTTGAAAACAGGGTTTAATCAGATAAGGGTTTGCCCAGAGGACGTGGAGAAAATTGCATTCAAGACAAGGTATGGTCAGTTTGAGTATTTGGTACTACCTATGGGCCTTTTCAATGCGCCAGCAGCTCTCCAAACTACAATGCAGTTTTTCAAGACTGCATTGACGTTTTCTAAATCGTGTATATGGATGATATATTAATATTCAGCGAAACAGAAGAGGAACACCTACAGAATTGGAGACGGTATTTTCTCGCCTGAAAACAGAGAAAGTTTAGGTATCACCAAAAAAGGTTTTTTTATGAGGGAAGAGACAGAGTTTTTGGTATTGATCGTGGGACGAAACGGGATCAAGGTAAATCCAGCGAAAGCGAGGGTGGTGAAACCATGACTAAATCCAACCACACTCATGGAACTACGGAGCTTCATTGGTCTGCTCCAGTTTTTCCGTAGATTTGTTAAGGGTTTTCTAGCTCGGGCTAGTCCGCTTACATCTCTCACAAAAAAAGGAATGGGGATTCATAAATGGGACAAGGTATGCGACTTAGCATTTGAAGATAAAAGGAGTCCTAACAATTGCCCTGTTCTGTTTCCTCCGGATTGGTCAAAACCGTTTTGGTGCCATGTTGATTCTTCTCAAGAAGCTTTAGGGGAAACTTTGACTCAACTGGACGAAAAAGGACAAGATCAGATGGTCGCGTATTATTTTCGAAAGCTGTCTGACTAGGAAGGAAAAGACACGGCCAACAAGAGGGAATTGTTGGGTTTGGTGTATTGCCTCAGGAGATTTAGCTGTTATATCGAGGGGGATTCTTTCGAAATATTTTCAGACAACCAGATTCTACACAATTTCCTGATGAAACCGAAATCACCTCGAAAAGAAGTACGATGGCTTGAGATTTTCTCGCAGTTCGGGATCTCGAAGATGAACCTTAAGCCAGGAATGATACACGTTATGGACGATATTCTATCTAGGCACCCCATGTGATGTCAGGAGCATTCCAAATTGGCAATTTTGAAGTCGCTGACGCTACCTTAGAATTACATTTTGAGATACACTACCTCAATGACCAATTCCTGGGTCCATTACTGAAGCATATAAGTGGAGATCCCCTCCTAATCAGGTACAGGCTGATCGTGTTTTTCGTTTAGTTTCATCATTTTGTGTGAAGAACAAACTGTTGTACTATAAGGACCGCATCTGTGTGCCTAGGAAATGCGTACGGAACATGCTTCACTCAGAACATGATTGTGAGGTGTCGGACCACTTCGGATTTGCTAAAACTCTGAGCCGTTTGTCAACATATCACTGGAAATATAAAACGAGGGACGTGAATAAATATTGCGAAGGTTGTCTGGTTTGCCAGCAAAACAAGGATGGGGATCAAAAAAATTATGGTGTTTCACAGCCCTTGGAAGCCCCTGAGCATCGATGGGGAGATCCCCATATACTGATTTCATTGTACAATTGCCAACAACTGCAACAGGGTTTGACGCCATAACAACTTGGGTTGATCGGCTTTCTCGAAGGGTTCATTTTATTCCTTCTCACCCAAATGATACTGTAACCGATGCAGCAAAGGGTTTCTTCGACCATATTTTCAAGTTGCATGGCCTACCAGATGACATAATTAGCGACCGGGACCCTAAGTTTACTTCTCGTCTTTGGTCGGAGCTCCTCCCGTGGTGCAATGTTCAGTTGCGTATGTCTACAAGTCACCACCCGCAAACAGATGGGCTTTCCGAGGTAATGAATAGAATTGTGAAGAATTTTATTCGGTACTACTGCGATCTAAATCAGAAGAATTGGGACGAGCTACTTCCGGCTGCAGAATTCGTTTATAATTCGGCCTTTACAGAGGATCTCGGGATGTCACCATTCCAGCTCGATTTAGGATGGAAGCCAAAGGCTCCGGTGGATATGTTGCAGGATCAAGAATCAAAAATTGAGTCGGTAAATAAATTCAATGAGAGAATAAGGGAGCTGCTACGTGATGCTAAATTTGCTCATGAAATATCTAAAGCAAGGAAAAGTGCATACAGTGCGTGTAAGGCACAAACACATCCTTACAAAGTAGGGGATTGAGTATGGATGGAAAAGGTCTTGTTCAAGGATGTTGTGACCAGTGTTCAGAAGTCGAAGAAGTTGGGAGCCAAACGGTTTGGGCCCTTTACTATTCAGGAGATCGTTGGAAGGAATTATCTCCGACTAAAGCTTCCGAAGAAGCCCTTGATTCATCCTGTAGTCCACGTTGAACATACTCGGCCATATCATATACAGCCTCCAGATTTATCAGTTCAAGTCAAGCCGAGGCCCGTTCCAGCTTTGTTGAGGGAGGGCATCATTGAGTGTAATGTACATGAAATACTATCGCACAGAAAACGAGGAAGAAACTTTCAGTTTCTTAAGCTAATGAAGGACGCCCCTAGACATGAGGCGGCATGGCATCCGACGGAAGATTTTGTTGACACAGATGCGAAAGTCACACCAATATTTTTGAACTACATTCGACATCATAAAATTTTGATACATTTTCATTGACGTGGTCGTCAATAGGTGAAGGTGAAAACAATGCAACAAGTATTTCGAGAAGGATTTTATGGCAGACTATCAAGAGAGGATGTCGTGGCAGGAGTGCAACAAAGAATTGAATCGATACATTTTCATTTGTATTTAGGGTGGACATTCCGAAATTTTTTTGAGAGTCATGAACGAGACGTGAAATGGAAATGCATTTGATTATTTTCAAATGCATGCCTTTCCTTACATAAATCAGTGGAAGGCAATTCAAGAGTTTTCTCTTTTCTTGGTATAAATAGGGAGTCGTTAGACAAAGGAAAAGAAATACAACTCTATCGGCTCTTTAAGTGAAAATTGCTCAATAAATATTTGTTTCAGCGTTGGCCTGATTGTACCGGGTGATTATTAATTTTTAAATAATTTAAATAATGTTTTAAAGGTTTGTGCTGATATTTTTTTAAAAAATGATTTAAAATGTCAGCACAAATCGATACCGTTTTGTGCTAATGTTGACAACGTTAAATATTGTTTTGGAAATACTTATAAGGAATAATAAATTTTTTGATATTATTCATCACAATTTTAATTTTAGTAATTTTTAATGTGTCAAGAACGATGAAGAGAAAGAGAGAACAAAGTGTCAGTCAAGTCTATTGTGATTGGCTTAGACTGACAGGAGAAAGTCGCACACGAGAAAAGAAAAGAAATGTAACAAAAGGCAATACAACATCACACACATAAAAAATACGAGAGAGAAAAAAGAGAAGGGAATAATGATAATAACATGTGCTTGTGAAAAAATAAATGTGATAATTGGGAAATTGAATATATGATTATGAAAAGTGTGATTTTTACGGATATGATCTTAGTGGTATGTATATTGATGTGACAAAGATATATGTGAGGTATGGTACATTATGAATGAATGGAATTGCTTGTAGGTGGGATAAAAATATGTGAAAGCAGTTTGGAGATGTTGACAGAATGGAGAAAGTATCACACTCCTCGTTTTGGATATTGTTATGGCGAGCTGGTAGAATGTTGGGTAGGCTTATTTATTGCATTTACGAGGAATTTGTGTCTGACAGGAGCGAGTGGCTTGGGGAGTATGTCGGAAATGTTGTCAGTTGTTGATAATCTGTTAAGGACGATGGCTGAATGCTAAATGTGGTGTGGGATGTAGTGGCATTTTAGGTCGATATGTTTTATTTGTTTGATTTTACCTGTATTCTTTCATATGTTGATGAATCCATTGTTGCTAATCAAGAATGATGATGGGTCTAAATTGGAGTGTTGATTGAAGTCTTGAATGAGCCATCTTAGCCAAATGCTATCTTGGAGTGCCTGTTAGGTTGCAACGTATTTGGCCTCACAAGTACTGAGGGAAATCATTTGTTGCTTTCGTGATAAACAATGAATGGGCGTAATGTAAGAGGTATGTATGGATGCTGAGGTGGAATGGCGGTCTGCAGATAGTCTGCAGATTCGGCATAGTCCGAATCTGAAAAGGATGTTAGGGGATTGTTTCTTGATGTTTTGAACGTGATTGACTGTATTGTTTAGGTATCTGATGAGATGAGTCAGTAGCTGGAGGTGAGTTGTGTAGTACCTAACCAGTATTGGATTTGGGGGTACCGCTCGTAAGAGGTCGGGATGGCAGAGGCTTAGGGAAAGGATCCCTTCACGACGGTGGACCATAAACACAGTCGTGAAACGAGGGTGAAATGTCTGACGATCCCGTGATTCAAAAAGACCAGTGGGGCCTTGATGGAGGCGCGAACGTGGAGGAGCACTGATAAGCCGTCCTTTTCCAGCCCGTACGGAGACTCAGATGGTAGTTGGTTTGCTATAGTTGATGTCAGTTGAGGCGAAGGTTGGGGCTCAAGTTCTCACTAGAGGAAAGATGTCCGTCTCGTAGGCGCCCAGTTGGCTCCAGCAAGACGGCATTCCCTGTCTAAACTGGTGGTACTTAGAGACCTGTAGGCCCAAGCCTACAGATGTGCAAGCACTAAACGTTGTGAAAGGAATGAAAAAGGGGAAAACACGTGTAAAAATGGGGAAATTGGGGTGGAGACTGGTGACCCGTACAGTAGGGGAGGCAGAGAAATATCTCACGTAATTAGTGTGTGTTTCCCCTTAGTACCCACTTCCAGGGGGTACTACAGGTTGATGTTGGTTTCGTGATGAATCTGGCTAGCCAGCCTGCCGCGAATGCTATGTCATAACGGGTGCCATCTGCTAGATACCGGAGATCTCTTATGCAGGACATGTATAGATGATTCTTTTCTTTGTTGAGTAGGGGGGCTTTGTTTTCATCATCATAATCAAGTTAGTGCGGAAGGGGGTTGAACGGCCGTTGCTATATGTTAAGTTTGGTGGTGACTTTATGGATGAGGCTTGGTTGTGAAAGATGTATGTCCCCATTCATTTTGTGGGTAAATGAACAAAATAAGAATGTTGATGGTATACCGAGGATTTTCATATGAGTATTTTTTTTGGAGATTTTATAGAAATGCATTTATATCGTTGTCATGTGGTACCGTGACTAAGAAGTCGTCGCTGGTTATGGACATAATTATTGTTACGATTGAAGTTTTCTTGAAATAAATGCGGGAGTCCGCTTGAGATTGTATATAATTCCCGACGATAAGGTGATGGTGTCATCCGATGAGGTAAATGTGGCACGCAGATTTGGAACCATATAGGTTCAATAGCAGTTATCTGTACGTGCAGTCTGGGTATGAAAAATAATTCTTAGAAAGGGGGATCTGTTTCACGTATGCGATGTGATTAGGTCCATAGCGTTCATGAGTTAAAGCAGATGAAATATAGAAGTGACAAATAGGGTTCCCGTGGTATAGAGCGTGGGCGAATAATATGCTTGAAGATAATTTTTTTGCGGAATATGCACTTTTGTGATCTGGGTTATAATGAATTGAAGGTTTCATTAAGTCGCCATGGACAGCACATCGTGCTTTTCGAGTATATATGTTTTCGTTGTTGTCTCTTTTATGAGGATATGTCATCGTCAGTGATATAGGTTTTGACCTACGAATTAATTTTGGTGAAGTTTTTTCGTCTTTTATTCAAATGATGACATTTATTTTGTTCAATTGCTTAATTTCCTCTTCGTGGGCGATGGAACATTTGTTCGTGTCTGGTTATTTTAGTAATTGGTTGAGATTTTGAGGGGTTTCCGTGTTGGGTGATATTATGTGTGGTGTTTCATGGTAGTGAAATGTTTTGAATGTTTTGCCTAGAATGTGAGCGGAGTCAAAGGCAGGGTGGTTGGCGATGAAGTGTTGGAATCTGCATGTGGTTATTACGAAGGTATCTGTTAGTAAAATGAATATTTTCCTGAGTTTTCATGTTGGAAAAAGCAAGCACGGCGGAAACACGCGTAGAGTTTTCTTCATTCGTGTTGGAGTTCGCGACGGTACCGATTGTGCTGAAAGGGAGGAGAATGGGTGGCAGAGCTAGGTGAGGTTGCCATATAGATATAGGGTTTTTGTGATAGTGTGGGGGATCCTATTGTTTTTGTAAGTTGCATCGATGACGGCAAAATCCCAGAACGTGGGTGGAATTCTACTATGGGATAGGGCAAAGCATGCGGCGTTCATCAATGTACGATTGATTTGGGCAGCCCGTGAATTTGACTGTGGTTGATGCGGTGTAATCGTGGCTTGACCGATGCCGTTTGAGTGAAGAAAAGAGGTAATAATGTTTGAGACATATTCCCTCGCGTTGTCGGAGTGAAATATTCGAGGTAAACGGCCATGTATATGGGCCATGTACTGTAATGTTTGAGGAAAGATTTGGGCCAGCTGTGATCGTGATTGAATTGGTTGAGTGATTACGTATCGAGAGGCGGTAATGATGAACGTTACTATATGGCGATGCGCGCCACCCGAAGACGGTGTCATGGGGCCCATTGTGTCGCTTGATATGGACGTACCCGCTATTTTGGTGAATTGATTGTATAGTGGGTGAGGTGCTTGTGTAGTCTTACCATCTGCACATGACGAGAAAAACAATAGTCGTTGGGTATAGAGATGTTATGTATTGCAGGAAAATGTCCAGCAGATATTATTCGACATAAAGTTGTGATTGGTGTATGGTAGAATGATAGGTTTAAGGAAATGAGAATGTCTTGTTGTTGAAGTGTGTCAATTGTGGGTGGCAGTGATGTTAACAGACATTTTAAAGCAGTAGTTTTTGTTTTAGGGGTAGAGGGAGCTTGGGGATTTAATTTGTGATTTGTTTGAGGTTTGCGGAGGGAGTTTTTGAATGTGGGTGATGCGGTGAGGGAAATGTAGATGTCTCTGATGTCGGTGGGAGGGGAGGGTTTTGTCATGTGTTTTGCTATTTTTGATGTTTTAATATCTTTTTGGGTGTTGTGTGGGTTTTGTATTATGGTGTATGACATATTATGCCATTTTGTAATGGGATTTTGAAGAATGTATTTAGGTATTGAATTGGTTGTTGTAAGGTAAGATTTGTTGTGGGTAAAGATGGGAGCTTGGTTGTCTCGGGTGACACCGCGAACAGATACGAGCGTTTGAGGGATCGCTGATGATGTCATCGCCTTCGTTTTTTGATTTCCAATTGCCGTTTGAATCGTGATGTGTCTCGTATGAGTGATGGGAGTACGGTGTGTAGTGGTGCTTAGTGATGTTAGCGTTCGTGGGAGCTTTCACATAAATGGGCCGGGATGTGGGGGGTATGTAGGGTGAACGCCACTATGGATAATAGTACCAGGTGGTGGGTGCATAATCGCTTTCCGCATATGAATGTGCATTGTGTTGATGATTATGCTCATATAATGGTTGGTGACGTAAGTATCTTGATTTTGGGGCGTTTTGGCGATGGTTGGATTAGTGTTTAGGTTGATGGATGGGAAATCGATTATTATTTCTGGTTTTTGTTGTTACGTTGATTGAGCGGATGATTGGGGTCTTTACATTCTTTGTCGGAGTGGCTGAGAATTCTGCCGTATGTTGCTGAATGATGTTTGCAGCGATTTCTGTTGCGTGTATTGTATGTGTAGTTCGTGGTGGGGGTTGAATTATTAAAGTTGCGATAATATAGATGTTGATGGTGTGGTAGAGATACGTTTGGGTAAAGTATTGATGCAGGTTGGGTAGTAGTTGTTTCTATTGAAGTTATCATGGTCTGGAGTGCTTGGATAAATCTTAGTATGTTGGTGAGCCATAATGGTGTGAGATATGAATATGTTGGGTGTTGTCGTATCCATTTTATTATTATATTGATGTTGGTGGCTTCATCATTAATGTTAGCGAAAAGAGCGACGACTATCAGTATGCGCAGTTTATCATGCCATTCAAAATAAGCGTCAGTATTGTGGTAATTGTTGATGATGGTGTCGAACGCCTGAATTTAGAGTGAGTCGTAATAGGCATGTGTTATTTTGAGGAGCTTTTATTGTACTATGGTGATATTGAGGCATGTATTGATTGGTGTGCCTGGTGTTATGACTGCAGTAGAGATGTCAGATGACAGTGATACCAGAATGACACTGGTAAGTGCGGTTATAGATCTGTGATTATTCTGGCCGAATGTGTAGTTTATATCCTCGATGTGGTTAGCTACTTGGAGTGTTTCCGCTTCACACCGAATAGCTGAAAGCCAAGGTTCCATGTTCTCTTTGTGCAATGTGGGGATAGTAGGTTGATGAAATGGAATTTGGGATGTAATTGGTACCGGGTTTGATATCGGTATGTGGTCAAAGTTTTGTGCCATATTTGTAGAATTTGGTATTGGTTATATATGTGTATGGGAAATGTAATTAGGATATGTTATATATATATAGATTAGGGTAATTCTGTGAATTGACTTGAAAATATGTACAATTACAGATGTGTTTGCGGTAAGCGTGTGTATCATATGTTATAGTAGTAATGATGCTTGATAATTATTCCGTTAATTGTTCGTAGTTGAGATGGGGTATAATTATGGGATGGGCTGTTTATAGTATGTGTGATAATGACAGCAATATTATCTTGAATTTGAATGAGGATTGATAATTATTTCGTTAATTGTTCGTAGTTGAGATGGGGTATTATAAATCGATGAGCGGTATGGTATATAAGGGGGTATTATTGCTTTGGGGGAGGTATGTCGTTGATATGGCAAGTGATAAGTCTGGTATATTGGATATGATGATGATTAATATAATGTTATTGTGGCAGGGTGCGATCGTATTTGTAGGTTTTTTATAAGGACCCACAACATGTGATGTGTCAAGAATGATGAAGAGAGAGCACAAAATCTTGACTCTCTCTTCTTGTGTTTATGATTTTAATAGTGTTCAATTGTTAAAAGGTGAATAATCGTGTAACGTGTCAGTCAAGTCTATTGTGATTGGATTATACTGACAGGAGAAAGTCTCAGAAAACTTAATATTTTATTTACCCTTTAGGGCATATCTAGTTAGAGGTGCTGAAATTAATAAATTATATAAATATATTTATTGTAAATGTAAGTAGTCTGAAGATAGATGCAGAAGAGTTTATATTATCGTTCTGTCTCTTCTCATCGGACACTTTATTTCTAAGTAATGTGTACGGTAAAAGAGTGCTGTAAAGTGGCAGTATATAATCGTCTACCAGGACGTGTCACGGTACACGAGGAGAGTCCCAGAAAAGAAGGGAATGAAAAGGGGAAAAAGGTTAGTATTTTGAAAGCAGGAAAAGAAAAGTGGTGAATGTGAGAAAATTGGTGGTGAATTTCCGAGGACAGTCCCACACTTCTCTGTGCTTTCCAGCATCATGTCAGGGCGGGGTTGATGACCTGCAGCAGGTGTAAATGGGTTTGAAGCGGCAACGATTTTGTCAATAGGTCTTCTATATTTTCGTTTGTAGGCACGCGTTGAAGTGAAATGTTTTGTTGTGCGATGCCAGTTGGAGATGATGAAACTTCATATCAAGTGCTTTCTTCGTCAAGTCTTATACTGATGTGATGTGATATCGATTACACCATTATTTTCTGTAAATAAATAATAGTGTAACTGGTGCTTCTGTTCCTAAAATATGTTGATTAAGGCTCTGTAGCCATAGTGTATCCTGAAATGCTTGCAAAGCTGCAACATAACCAGCTTCGAAAGTGCTCAGGGCTACTGTTTCTTGATTGCGAGATGACCACAGTATCGGAGAATCATAGGCTAAGTGGATGGCAGCCGAAGTGGAGCGTCGATGTGTAGATTCGGGGTAGTCGGTAAAGGTAAAGGTGTGTAGGAGGGAAGCTGCGGTTTTTTGGCGAAATGTTATTACTTGATCCTTAGTGGCATTTAAATAACGTAACAGGTGGTGGGGAAGGGTCAGGTGCGTTCTTGTGGGTCTTGTAACGAATTTGGCTAACCAGCTGGCTGCAAATGCGACGTAAAATCTGGTGCCATCGGCGAGGTATCGGATGTCGCCTAATAATGATATGTATAAATCTGAGACTTTTCTGTCTAATTATTCGGCGGAACTGTGGTCACCATAGTCTTCTTTCTGCGAAAGTGGGTTTTTAGGGGATTAGAGTCCCGGAAATTCAGCCTTGTTTTTACTTTTTGTATCAGGATCGGCTGAGAAAGGGAAATATCTCCATTAGTGAAGTAGGTAACTGTCCATCCTAAAAATGTTGTTGGTTTACTAATGTCATTAGTGGTGTATTTAATTTTAAGATGGCGAATGAAATTTTCGATTTCGTCGGAAGGTGTGGGCTGTGGTGAGGAAGTCGTCGATCGTGATCGAAATGGTTATTGTCACAAGAGGTATTTGTTTTCTGTATAAGCAATAGTCGGTCTGGGATTGTATGAAGTCATTAGATTGAGATTGGGGTTTCAGTAAGTGAAATCTGAACAAGTCAGTATGCCGTCGACTAAGGTCATTTTATTTATGTATACAGTTTTTTGCTCGTCATAAAGCTCATTGGTGAAGGCGGAAGTGATGTTGTGATGGAGGATTGGATTGTTGTGGTGATGGGCGAGTGTAATTATGAATCGGGAAGATGCCTTGTCCGCTGCGTGAGCTGATATTTGGTTCTGGTCGTAATGTTTGTTCGCTTGAATAAGGTCGCCGCGTAATGCGTATCGCGCTTTGCGCAGTAGTATGTGGTCGCCACTAGCTTGCTTGTACCTGTATTTAATTGTGAGGGGTTTTGAGCTGGACATTGTTCCGTCTGGGATCCAATGTATCACATTATTGTGATTAAGCTAGTGTCCCTCATCGTTGTCAGATTTTTGCCAATGGGAGGAGTCTGGATATTAAAGTAATTGCTTTCGGGAAAGTGACAGAGGTGTGTCATTTTCAATGCGTAGCGGTGTTGAGTGTAGAATATAGGCTTTGAATGCGGATGCCGGTACTCTGGATGGGTCGAATGCTGTCTGGTATGGAACGTGTTCTGAAGAGTGATATTTGTGAAGTCTCAAGATGTACAGGGTGTCCGAAATGTCTTTGAGCGATTTGAAAAATTAATCCAGAAGAGTTCTCTTTATCTTTCGGGGGTTTCAATACGTATTATAATAGA
>JAULBU010034663.1:0-15759 GCA_032358235.1 Odonthalia washingtoniensis
GAACCAGTTGATATCATCATGGATAAGGGGAATTCGTGGATGGTTCGTGTACGGAAAACTATACTGCGACAATGATGAGCAGCCCCGGGACGAAGTATCAGCAGGCAAAAAAGGCTGTAAGAGAAGCACCCGACCGCCCTATCACGATCGAAAATCTTGAAGCCATATATAATGGTAAAAAACAGGAGGAAGAAGGAACCGAATTGGAGAATGCAGACTTGCAATGGTTAAGGGACTAAAGCGATGATGACAGTCATCTAGTCTATTCAATAAAAGACCAATGTATGGAACTTGAAACTACCCTATCGGAAAATCACTCACACATGCCAGTAATTTAAACACCGGAGGCTACACGAATGTACCAACTTATTCAAGGGAATTAAAACCCGAACAGGAGGAAACAAATTCCGCTGAACTACCAGATAGAACGCATCATCAAACAACATACCCACGAACCCACAAATCCATACCCTCAATACATACTAATATTTAAGGGAGAAGAACCCGAAGATGTACAACGCAACCGTAGAAAATAATGACATTGTCTTCAAAGAGGTAAGAATTGACACATGTGCAAATCGAAGAGTAGTTATGTCCCACTCACAATACAGCGCTTACTGCCAAAAAATTCAACCATAAATCCGCAGTGAAGCCATTGGAAGACAGGAAAGTACGTGGAATCGGAGGAACAAGCGAGGCAACCGGTTGGGCGCGAATTAAAATACCATTCAGAGCTTTACGTATTATAATCGACGAAATATTTCTTCGCCTTTCCGACCACATACCTTCTCTACTATTAATGAAAGACATGTCAAGAAACGGGCTCGATCTTTCCACCCAAGGTAAGTTCATCTCACATCACCACCATATACACCAACTTCTATTCGAAAAATACTTTTCAATCCATCAATGGGCACCATCAGGAGAACCATTCATCTTTTCTACATTTTGAGAAATACAAGGAATCCATCCTACATTTAGACACCGCCCAATCTGCGCGGAAGAAACTTACTACCACGAGCTAGCTGTGATAGAATGGACAACCATAAGAACGGCGCAATTAATCAAATAGCATCAGAAAGTATTACATGAGCAAAACGAAGCGCCGCGCCGCGAAGATTCAAGTTAACGATCGGCACAGCCAATCTGGGATTCAACAAGGAGGTATAATTTGATACAATATATTTGAATAGCAAGCCGGTAGTCCATATGATTGATAAATCGACGCATCATAAAGCCACAGCCGCATTATTCATACTAACTCAAACTGCAAATGAAATATGGCGCAAAATAGAGAGAGTGTAGACTTTACTATACTGCGCCCGCCAGAATTTCTGTCCATAGAGCAAGGAAGCAAACTTAGTTCAACTGGATTTCGGGATGCAGCACGAAATGAAGGAATCAGACTGCTCGAGAAACGCCGGGTGCAATATGAGCAGTGGAAGGATACCACGTAAAATTGAAAAGAACAATCTTGGATGAAGACTGCATCGTTATGGATACATTTGCAGTAGACTGTGTGACCAGACCTGAGGGACTCTTCCCAGTGCTACTACAATACGGAGCACTTCTTCGACTGGCACGTATCACACCAGTAGAAACGCATCGAGAAAGGGCTTAGACGATTGACAAAGCTATGAAAGAAGTTGGTAAAGAACAAGCTAAAAGGAGAATAGCTGTAGGTTTGTACAATCACAAGGGTCCACGTGCTCTGGAACAATAATCTGAATTGCGAAAGCTTCCAGCAGGGGCGCCATTATGGGTTTATCGCAGAACGTCTAAAACCTGGGAATGACCCACACCTTTATATTTATTGATGGTAAAACAGCCATAGTACGTACTATCCGCCACAGGCGCATATTTCGGTTTACATGCATTAAACCATGCATCAAGTTCAAACTGGATAATGCCGACAAGGAAGTACCACCCGAAGCCATGACGTCCTCTGATCTCAACGCAGATGCCTTCGAGAAGTCAAGAGCTGCGGAACTAAATAGTTTTATTAATAATGGTCCTTTCCAAGTCAAAAATAGAAGTGACGTCCCCACTGGCATGCGGATATTCGGATAACTTTTTATCGACGAGTTGAGAAGATCTGCCAACGGAACACGACACAAAAGAAGGCTCGCAGCATAGAACTAAAACAACAATGGATCTACCAAAATAGCCACGAAGGCACCTACCGTTAAACGATTCTCTCAGAGACTACTGCTCTTCCTGGAAATATCAATCAAAGACGTACGCACCTTCAGACGAGACATAACCCAAGCTTACGTTCAGAGTAAGACCAAGTTACAACGTCATTTATTCATTGAAGCTCCGGCAGAACTCAAACTGCCGCCTCATATGTGATCTGGGTAATAAAACCTTCATATAGTATACCAGAGAGTGTACTGCTTCGGTATTTATCTTACGTGGAGCACCATATTGAAAAACTCGACATGACACGTGAAAAACGGACCTTTGAATCTTAATTATACGGAAGAATGGCAGAATCGACGTATGGTAGCCCTTCAAGTAGATTATTCCTTAGCGTTTGGAACAGAATAATTCATCAAAAATGAACAACACGCATCCGTCATATTTAAAAAGAAACCCCGACATTTCACAGCCGATAAACCCATGAATTTCAACCGATTGACACTAGACATCACATCAGATAATATCATAAGTATGACTCAAGAAGAAAAAAATTCTTCAAATCAAATGATCATATACGCTGGAAGATCTCATCAGCGCCAGAGCTCTTGCCCAATACATTTGGATCTATTCACGTTCAGATATATGCGCACGAGTACAGCTTCTGGTGCCAGGAAAGGAGCCGACAACGCTGGCCGAGATGAATTATCTTACAAAGATAATTAAAGAACTAAAAGAAAGAAGTGACACCGGCCTTACTTATCACCGACTTTTAATTGACTCCCTTGGAATGGTCCTAATAAGAGACGCCGTCTTTTGAACGCCCGGAGATACGGAAGCCAGATTGGATATCTCGACCTACCCTCTGATAAGAAATGAAAGACGAACATAATATATTACGCCTAAAATTGTTGTAAAAGGGTAACGAGGTCGATGCTAGCAGCTGAAATACTCGTCTTCGTATTGGCATTTGACCATTCCTACGTTTTCAGAGACATGCGAATGGAGATTATGGGAAGGTATATTAAAATCGACGCTTACGTCGATTCCAAAACCTTATTTGATGTAGTCGCAAAAGATGGGAAAAATTGCGAAAAGAGACTACAAATTGACATACTCCGAATGAAGGAAAGCTATTATAACGGTAAATTAGCAAATCTATATTGGATACCTGGACATTTGAACCCTACCGATAGATTAACAAAGTTTATTAGAGGCCCAAATAATACATTATGGAATCTCATAACTTCAAGCCAACTGGAAATACGTGCAATTGGTTGGACTACGACCGCAACACATAAACCCCAAAGCTTCGAGTGTGGAATAGACTCTACTATGTATGTCGAACGGGACAGGTACCAAACAATGGAATAACAAAACGATTCATTAAGGATCCACATTATCAGAAATAAGACGCATACAATTAAAGATTAAGACGCATGACTTAAAAAATTCAGACACATACCTTTAACTCACAAACATTGATTACCAGACCATGATACGTGTACATTACAGTAAAAATTACTATTGAACAATTGATTTGGGAAGTGAACATTACTAAGGAAAAATTGACTCGCCAGAATATAGAAATACTAGGGGAGACGTACACGTGTCTTTTACCGCGGCACAATCAGAGACACTATCACAGTTGCTAAAATATGCTTAAACTCAAAACCCCGAGCCCGTACAAAAAATAATAAAGGAAGCAAACGAATAAAACAACAAACTCCAAACCACCGTCAGTAACCAGACACACGCAGCTTCTCCAGCAGGGAGGTAGATTCAATCAAGGACATCAATACAGCACCTTTTAGGAGAAATCCTGGACTCAAGCTAATCGAACATCAACCATCATATCCCTTGTCGATCATCGATCTGATCTAGAAACCAGGATCAGTACCTGACACTTGAAAAGGTGTCAATAGAACTAAACTATCAGCAGCCTATACTACGAGAGTATCGTGAAGTGGAAAAAGGACACACAGCAGAAAGTATTGCCACATAATAATAATAATATACGTGTGAACCAATTTAATACTAAAGGAAAAATAATGGAGCACAAGGAAAGATAGCAAGGAGAGGAGAGAGGAAGAAATAACGACAGATCGAGAAATCCTTAGGAACCACTCAACATAAGACGGTTAGCCAAAGGAGACGGGTCTGGTTTTATTCAAGTTGGATTATTCTGTGTGAGTCTAACCTCTTGAAATCCTTCTTCCAAGTCCGCGACCATCAACCTCGGCCTATTTACACTGCGGGAAGCTCTATCCGTATCTGGTGGTGCTGAAGGCGTGGAGAGCCTTGCTGTCGTGCTGAGGTCCTGACAAACAGGTCGCTCTGTATCCTCTTATTTTTACTCTCCGTCTCCGGCTTTTCCTGAATTATTCTTCTATCGATCAAAAGTTCAAACTGTCGAAACGCAACAAAATAGTCGAGGCTAAGTACTCAAGAGGTAGGTAAAAGGCGACTTTATTAAAAAACGTCAATGTGTACAATAAGATGCAGTGAATAAGTTTAGTTCGAAATTACCGCTGTCCTTTCATGAGCGGAGTGAACTGTATACCTTCTATGGCTAGGTAACTTTGCGAGTTCTCTGATTTGAAGCTGGTTTAGTGCTCCGTAGACGCAACGCAATCGACAAAAAATCAGGCACGCTTAAGTTCGTGGGTATTTTCTCTGCTCCTCGGCACTGGTGTTGGCCAGTCCGTGGGCGCGTTTTCGGTGAGATATTTCTAAGCCGGGGTTTACTTTTCCATAAGGGTGACATACTTAATAGATGGATTTCAATGCTGGGGTTCTGGTTGCTTGTAATAAATGTCTACCTTTTTATTAAGTTCATTGTCCTGATTCTCAAGACGGTATGTATACTACTTTTGAGGCAGAATGAATGATAATTTCACATGTCATCTGTTCTCACCATAGTCAACGATTCAATACTAATTGTTCAATTTGATATTTCAATCCTATCTCGTGTCATGTTCCCAAGTGTCGCTCCATATTTGATACGAGTGAATGTGGTGTATGCCAGTCTAGCATAGTGTAACTCTCTATCTCTCGTGGAACTGTAAAGATGTCTCTCCATATCGGGTAGGTGTCACCCACAAACTTAAGCGTGCCTGATTGTTTGTCGATTGCGTTCGGTCTACGGAGCACTAACCGTGGTTCAAATCAGAGAACCCGCAAAGTTACTTACCCATAGAAAGGATACGGTTCACCACGCTCATGCAAGGACAACGGTAATTGCGAACTAGCCTTATTTACTGCATCTTATTATACATATCGACGTTTTTCTATAAAGTCTCCTTTTACCTACCTCTTGAGTACTTAGCCTCGGCTATTACATTGCGTTTCAACAGTTTGAACTTTTAATCGATAGAAGAATCACTCAGTAAAAGCCGAAGACGGAGAGTAAAAATACGAGAATACAGAGCGACCTGTTTGTCAGAACCTCAGCACGAAAGAAAGGCTCTCCACGCCTTCAGTACCACCAGATACGGATAGAGCTTCCAGATTGAAAACGTTTATATTCGTTAAGCGCATGTGGGTACTATGTTCGATGGAAATCATCCTTTTGCATCCAGTTCTGTCCTATCTCCCTGCTCTACAGTATTGTACAGTTACACGTATGGCAATTTTCAACAAATATTTAGGTGTCCTCCCGCCTTTTCTGGGTTGAGCTATTCCGACTATCAAGCACCATATGGTTCGAACCCTTTCCTCTTCCCTTGTCACTTTAGTTACACATCGTCCTTTGTTCGTGCACGCGTCTCCGTACTATTCTCCACTTTGTACGGTTTTCTTACGTCCTTACGTACATTCTCATATCATGTAGTTACCTTCCAGCGACTTCATCTTTCCATCATTATTAACGTATATCACATCAGCATCAGTATCAAAATAATAATCATCATCAGCAGCATATATAATCAATAGCGACATCATCATCATCACCATCAATAGCAACATCAATAGCAACATAATCATCATCATCAATTAATAACATAATCATCATCATCAATAATAACATAATCATCATCAATCATTAATAGCAACATCATCATCAACATCATAATTAGCACATAACACACCATCATGATCAGCACATATCACATCTCATCATGTGCCAACATATGACGTCTCATCCCATAGAAATATATCACATCGTCATCTCAAGCAACATTGTCACCATAAGCAATCGTCTTTATCATCATAATGAGCTCCTTGTCGTTCGAACTTGGTATCGTCTTGAATCTTAGATTCGATAAAAGTGGATCCGAACCACATGCGACTGATGAATAATCAAATCGGATAAAAAAGGTAAGATAGAATTTTATAAGTCAACTTTGACGCAAAGTGTTCCCGGGGTATTAACACAACTCCAGAAATATCACGCTTAATGATACTAGATTGTATCAGACTGGTATATCTACATGCGCGAAAGTGGAGTATAAAGGGCTATTATAATTAATCGAATCAAATCACAAACCTCTAGATATGACTAACCTTGCTTACTGTCTTTTATTTACTTAGATATATCTTACTCTATTTTTATCCACTTTATTACTATTTTAATATGCAGATTCGACAGTTTCAACTATATCATTATTTATACGTATACATAATGACTCAGTCTAATAAGTTAGGAATAACAGGGGAGCTCTGATATTCAAAACGTTCACCCGGAGAGTGCTGATATCAGAAAAAAACTAGGGAAAGTAAGTGACCATGTGGACATTCCAAAAGGAATGGAAAATGCCGGGGCACCGAGACGATATAGAAAGCTACCACCTCGAGTAATCGGAGAAGGGAGAAGAAGAAGAAGAAGAAGAAGAAAAATCCTCTCCAGAAAGGCATCGAACACCATAGCGGCAAACCCAGATATTAATCTAACTTCGGATGTCCTACTAACAACGGAGCCTCCCCATGACCCAGTAGGATCAGACCCGTACCCCAATATATGGGCGAAGGTGAACCTATAGCTAACAATTACACATCAGAAGAGAAACAAAATCATAAAAAGAGAATAATGGACTACACGACGAAGTTGTTGAAGAAATTCGCGAAAGTAGGACAAGAAGAGCAGAAATTTGATGGGATTTAATCACCGCATTTTGTACACAAACAATGAAGCTGTGGGATAGAGAGACGATCACAAAATTGTACGGATGCTTTGAGAAAAAAATCATTTCCCTAGGGACGGACAGGAGAACACAGAAAAGCCAACATAGACGTCTATTTCCATCTCGCACTGTTTGTAGTATCGTCATATGCTACTTTTCATCATGTGTTGTCTTTGCACTGTTTTCTATTTAACAACTGACTGTGACGAAGTTCTCGTCTCGGTTCAACAACATAGAACAAGTAAACACTAACGGATCTTATTGACAAACTCTCTAGTTACTTTATTTTCGCTCTTCGGATAAATTTATGTTTATTGCAATATCAGCTATATAATACCTCATTGCATCTCAACCTCAGCCAAAATACATCTACATTCTGCTTAGATAATACCGTTACAGTTTCACGTACCAACGGTACTTCTAGATTTTGCCTAGATAATTAAGCTACCACATTATGTCTAGAATATACCGCTACTAGATTCTGTCTAGCTAATTCAGCTACTATATACTGCCTAGAATAAACCGTAACTAGATTTTGTCTAGATAATACAGACACTACCTTCTGCCTAAAATATACATCAAATAGATTCTGCAGATACAGTACAGCTCCTAGATACTGTCTAGAATATACAGCTGGTTGATTCTTAGAATATACCTCTACTTTATTTTGCCTAGATAATAAATACCACTACTAGCTTCTGTTCGGATACTATTGTCGGCCACCGCACGTGTCCTACGTACACGCTTCAATCCTAAATTTTGACTAAAATTTTGTTATTGGAAATAGTTTATGTGAGCTTCCGGGCCTCCCGGTGCAGTTGGAGACATACATAGATAGCCGCTTGGTCTTTGACGTGATAGCGAAGGATGGAATACTGCTGAAAAGTTTTCATATTGACATATTCTCTTTACTTCTTCATACGCAAATGAAGAGTTATATAGGATCAGATGGATACCCGGTGTGGCGAACCACCCAGACGCACTCACGAAGATCGCCAGCTGCACGTCCTCGGTTCTTTCGATGTTGATGGAGGTAAATCGGTTGGAGGTTTACAACATTGAGTGGGATTCCTTTAGAAAGAGGTAAGGATGAAGCATCAATTCACGATCGAAAAGAAAAACGCGCCATTAACGAATTTTTGACTATTTCCATTCGATTGCGAAAGAAAGAAGGTGAGGTGAAGCAAGAGCTTGGTACAAAGTAGGGAAACGCACCTATAACTGGGACAGGTGCAAGTATCGGTATCTAATCGGCCAGGCGACGGAGAATACAGTAGGATATGATCTGGAATATCCCACATTATTGTTACCCTTTACAAGGGTGACGCGATTTTGGAAGGGATTAGACACGTGTAAGATTGTAAATAATAGTATACAGGATGTCACGGGATACAAAAAAATAGTCGGGAATTGATAACCCAAAATTGATTAAATACGCATATAACGACAGTATGAACCAGTTTGGCGGATTTGCATCGCATGCTGCCATTTGCAGTGTTGTGTTACACATGAGGACACGTGTATGAGAACAGTATCTATTTGATTTGACTTGCAGATAAATTCCACATGTAGGTTGGATGAGCTTAGATGCGGAGCTGGACCGCATTATGGTTATGTAATACGTATCCATAAGCGCATGCAGACGATAAACGGAGGAACCAAGAAATTTATGAAAAACCAACAAATCCGAACGAATTCTACTTTCTGGTTTGAATCAACAAGAACGACTCCTACGTTAAAATGGAGTACCAAACCACATTGAAATGTGGGGTTGGCGTCGCACGTTAGAATACCCTAACGAACCAGCCACGAACAGGGTTGGAGAGACCACTCTAATTTGTGTTGGATCGGGCGAGGAGTCTGTAAAGAAGTGCCGGCCAACTCTGTGCACCAGGACCCCATTTACCCAAAGCGCAAACCTTATTGGTTAGTATATGCACCACCACTTTCCATCAGCCAATAAGGCGAGAGTAAACGAAACCATACGATATGAAGAGAGATAGCGGGATATTTCGAGAAGGTGTTAAGAGGATAAAAGAATGTAAAGTGGGGCGGGATCTGCCC
Source organism: Odonthalia washingtoniensis (assembly GCA_032358235.1). NCBI lineage: Eukaryota > Rhodophyta > Florideophyceae > Ceramiales > Rhodomelaceae > Odonthalia > Odonthalia washingtoniensis. The sequence continues at coordinate 9,324 of JAULBU010034663.1, forward strand.
AAATACCACACATATGCAGATAGTGATTTTACACCATCCAGCTACTACCAGTTCGGTGTATCCACTGTAGTTCGAAAGACTGCAGTGAAAGCAGAATACACCAACATTTATCAAGAAATGGGACCCATAAAACATATATGATTGTAACCAGCGTAGTCTACCATTTTAGCCCCTCCAGCCAATTTGCATGATTCAAACATATCGACTTCAGCTTGTACTGAAAAGTTTTCAAATTTAAAAAGTAATTCAAAACCGATACTGGAAGATATGTTTAATCATTTTGGTAGTAAGTCCCTCCAATATAAATGTCAATGTTTTCCAAAATTTCCGTTGATTCTATAATACAAGAATTAGGAATTTAATTTAAAAAATACTGTGACATGCGTACCAAAAATCAATGTACCAAAATCCTCTAATATAATTGTTTCGCTCCAGATGGTAACGAAGACTCAGTTCAGGATAAATTAGAAGTAATTGTTGCATGTGTAGCCCTGTGGGAATGCGGATTTTACTATCAATGACTACAATAGGAAATTAGTATATTTCTAAGCTTGATGTGAAAACAGCATTTCTACAAACTGGAAATGCGACAAGAGATGTCTATGTAATTCCTCCCACTGAAAGCTTTCAACGTCCTAAAGTGCTTTGGCTCGTACTTGCAGCAGCATATGGGCTAGTGAATACCATTGACAAATGACAGGTATTATCAGACTCTCTGTTGACAGAAATTGGTTTTCAGCAACTCGTATCAGTTCCGCAACTTTTCATTATCAAAAAACATAACAAGTTAATGTGTGTCTTAGCCAAAAGAGTATACTATATCATCATTACTGGTACAGCCGATATGGTTAACAAGGTAATTGACCTAATTGAAGACAGATTTCAATTTGGAACTATAGTGAAAGGTCCGGGCTGTTTACGGTTCTTTGGTATAAATATTATTCAAAGTGAGGGTTTTTCATTTGAAACTAACGCCGAGGATAAATTTGAAGTACTAGAATCTCATCCTAGTTCTCGGTACAGACGACCGCAATTTTCTGAGCCGATTTATACTATTAAACAAACATCTTTCGCATCACTCAGTGCGTCAATAGGTTGGATTCGTATCACATCCTAGATAATTTTTCTGCTTTTTCCAGTCGTATGCAGCAACGAGCACCGAATTTTACTCAATAAGAAATCATAAAACAAGCCAAGGACTCAGACTCCTCAAAAAACTTGAAAGAACCTTATGGTAAAATAATAGCAGAGATGACGGGGTCCAAAGATCATGTGAGTATAACTTGAAGTAGCTCAGGTAGAAACACTGAGGCGACATTTCAATCAAAACAGCAGAAGATTTATCAAATCCAAACACAAGGATTATGACAATCACAAAATGTCTGTGTGTTAAAGCAAAAAAAGAGACAAACGATATCATAACAATCATTTGTAATATGTCAATACAGAAAACCAAATACATCGCTTTTTCCTACTATTTGGCGGCACTCTATAATTACGACACGAAATCACTCCACCAAATAATCCAAAGGATACATCTGAGTCTCACCTCAAATCAACGTTCAACATAGAATAGAATTCTTCAATTTCCAGATATCTATTTCATGCACTATAGTCGATTTCATGTACTGTCCTCCAACAAATATACTTCACTAAAAAATTACTAATTAATAGAATTCACTCTCATATATTTGTGCCTCTCATAATTAGTAAAATACACTTGATTAATTATTATATCTTTTAAAAATGTGACAAGTACATGCTCGATATTTCATACTACCCCTTTATTCAATTTTAGTAGTTATTTACCCAAAAGATTTATCACGTCGACTTAATTCGCAGCCAGACAAATCAATCTGTAGAATACGATTTGCAGGCGACAATACCAGTGCTTCAGTTAATGGACTGTCTAATTTAGTTCCAACATGAGAAGGGTTTAATGAAGCAGTAATCCATGCGAAAACATCAACCACAGTCTCAAAGTAGAAACTCATATACTTTCCATCTGCACGAACAGATTTGTCAATTGTATTCTTTTTAGATGATAATGCATAATATAGATCCTTCAAATCAACAATTGGCATTGTCTCAATTTCTACACTAAATAAATTTGTCAGAACATTTTTTTGCATCACGATTTCATCAACATCCTCACTTGCTGCAATAATTTCAACAACAGGCTTTGATCAATCTATAATTCTCGATAGATGAGAAGCCCATGATAGTAGATGAAACGCCTTTGACTTCCTAACAGTATAAATCTTTAGTCGAACAACATAACACTGTTGACTTGATTCTTTCCTATGACCTGCATCAGCAAATGCAACCAAAGTAATATATGCTACAGTACCAGTTTTGGGACGTATGTATCTGGTTGAGGTTCTATGTCGCTTCACTACTTTCAAAACATTAAATTGACTCACAATAGCCGAAGCACGACAATCACCGATCTTTTGTTGTAGATGGCTGCTATGAAAAGAACATGGTGGGGATGGTGTGATTACAAGCCATTCTATATATGAATTAATTGACATAAATGATTTTATTTCCTCTTCTTTCATTCACTCATTGCACTGTCGACGACGAATTATAGAGATAGTATACGGTTCGATTGACGGTATCTTATCATCAGCGTGAATTGATACAGTATAATATTCATCCTGAATCAAATTCATACCATGATATAGGAGTTCGCTGGGTCCGTTTACAATCTCACCAAGTTCAAATTGATCATTCAATTTCAATATAAAATTTCGCATCTCATCGTTATTACCAGTTAATAAAATATCATCAACAATATTCATTGCCAATAATAATTCATTCCTTGTTTTTGAAAATAGTGCAACAATTGCGGTATTAAATCTACTTGTCGTAGTCCAAGTTTAAAAAATAATTCATCAATTTTCTATTTCCATTTGGCTTTAGAGTTGATTAATTCATATGCTGTAGTTTCCGCCATAAAACATTACGATACTTTGACTCATACGGTTGTATACCATATACATCACACTGAGCTGGTCCAGTTTGTAGAAACGAACCTTTCTCACCAATCATGACAATGCGCAACTTGTGCGCATTGTTCCAGTTGAAGCTACTATTATAATACCAATAGGTGGACACATAAAACAGTCCGTTCTTAAATTTTCTTCGTGAGAATACTCATTTCCATGAGGAGCTATCCTGGTCTTCAGCTTCAAGGAAAGATCATCATTCATCTTGAGCTTATATATTGTATGAATACCATTGATATTTGATGAATTCAGTACACTAGACCGTGGAACAGTCTTTACATTTTGTAAAAACTTGACTTTTTCATCATTATACAAGTTTACCAATGGAGCTTGATCGAAAGCTTGATCGAAAGCTTGATCCAGATGTCTCATACATGATTTATTCCCAAGGGAATAAAGAATTTCATTGAGAACATATCGCTCATTGCTTTCCAATGTACCTTTAAAACGAGACTGAGATACATTAATATCATCATTATTGATATATTTCCATTCCTCATCTATCCAATTCAACGTTTCGACATCATCGTCATCGTACAGTAATACATGTATACCTTCATCGTTGATGACATTCGTCGTACTATTAATATACTGATTCTCTAATGTCCAATAAACTGATATCCAACAACCAACTACAGGTACTACTACAGTAGCACCATCTGACATATTAAAATTAGCAGGATGTTCAGTTTGAATTTTATTGTCATCGTCATCATCAGATGACGGTTGATGATTAAAACATGAAACTAAATTCATGTCTAGTTCGTCAATAGATTCCTGAATTGCAATTGATAATTCGCTCTCGTGCCGATCATCACGAGCATCTTTGACTGCAGCACATACCACTTTACCAGATTTTCCAGGTACTATTACAATACCAGCATCAGTATCAATTTCAAATATTTGTCGTCGTGACATCCATTTTCCACGTTTATATTTACTGTCTTTGATAAAGATTTGTACCATGTCATCGGGTTTAAAACTACAACTACTGTGGGCATTCGACTGCAAAATCAACTTCAGCTAACGTTTAGAAATCAGCTCATCATGAGCACATTGTAGTATACCGTCAACAGGAATCGGGAGTTGATTTTCCAATAATGGTTTCGAAAAAACTTTTCCCATTTCAAATGCTGATAAAGTATCAGAACCATATAAATCATTCGAGATCCTAATCGCTCGAATTTTCAGAAATGAATCTGACACTGTACTATCACCTGATTTTAAGTGAAGAAATGTTGAACGAATTGAATCATTCTTTGGCTTAATTGTGTTCTTCTGATGCCAACGAGGAGGTACAGGACGCAAATCTACACCATATCGAGACAGAAAATTACCAAAGGCTCCATTCTTACATGCCCTGTCAGCATGTACTGCTGACGGAGGACAAAATTGCGCAAACAAACCAAGTTCAAACGCATATATACATGCTTCTATTGACGAAGAATCGACAAAAACATCAGCTCAAAATATTGAAGCAACATCCATGACATGAAAATTCGTCACTGAATTGAGAAATAAATGGTCGATACAAACTACATCATTGAAATCACGATTCAATGATGCCAATGAGACACCTTGATTTGGTGGAGGAGTTGGATTAGCTTCACAGCTTGTACATTCGATCATCATTTTCGCCAGATAAATTTTTATATTCTCATTACATAATTTATTTCGCTCCAGAAGTGTCCGAATATCGGAAAATGAGGCATGCCCACACACATGAGCGTGAACAAAATCAATAATTCTGCGAATTGAAGGCCAATTCATTGATTCCACTGAATCTCTAGCCCAAGCCAGCACTGTAGTAGCAGCAAGAGCCACAGTATTTGGATAATCATTACCATCTCGTGGTACTATAAATCAACGAATGTCGAAATGACTGTGATGACCATTCTCTCGCATTTTAATTATGTCCTTCGGACAACCGACAGGTAAACGGATAGAATTTGTACCAATATATTCTATGTCACAACGCCGAGTCACATTCCTCCCAATCAACCATTGAGAAGAACCTCCGACTAACAAACGACGCATCAAAACCATATTCGCAGTGTCTGTAATGGTATACAGTACCACTAGACCACGAATCTGGCACTTTACACGACTGTGAGCACCAGCACCATACTGCTAATAATTATACTGATTCCATTCCAATGTCTTAGGCTCCAAGCTATAACCCTCTGAAGGATTTCTAGACTGTAGTAGCTTCAATTCTATTTCACTAATTGCACTATATACTGCACCCTCATCGACTAGTGGACCAATATTGTAATCGGATTTTCCAGCAATTTGAGTATTACACTGAATAGTGTCATCCATACTGCAAAAGGTATAATTAAAGCCAATCATGATTTCTTTTTACGATTATGATTACTATCTGATCCAGAATCTGCCTTTGATGAGCGAGAATTTATAGGAAGTCGTAGCAATTTGCACCGAGACGAAGGGTTCCATCATATTTGTGCTCGTTTGCCCAACGACCAAATTTTCCGCATTAATGACAAGGGAACCCACCTTTCATTGAGCCAACTCCCCAGGGGACCTATTATTTCGACGACGAAGACCACTTTTCTGACTGTTACTATTCGATTCTCCTGCCTCATTTGCACCGAGTGCCTTATCACTGGGTGATGACTGTTAATTCGATCGCACTGACGAAGGACAGATGAGATTGACTCATACTTGACTTGTTTCATCAATTCTGACGTCTTCACAGTATTATTAGACTCAAAAGATCCAGTACTGTGAACACAAGCAGCCAGATTTTAGACACATTCATTATCGTCCATATCAGCATTGGATAACAACATCAATGCTAACAATGACTCAGGGATACCTCCAGTACTATGTGAATTAAATCTCGACAATTGAGCACTGAATCGTGACTCGAAGTTCATCACATTCTCAGAATATTGTCAACGAGTTGATAACAGCGCATTCAAATCTGTAAATACATCGGATGCAACAGATAGTGGATCACGCTTGTGCACCTTCGTCAGAATTCAACTTGGCCAGAGGAATAAAAATATCCAAATCTTTGGCTCGACCATAGCATTGACATTTAAGAATCGAACCACGTACTTTTTACAAAGATTATCAGCATTTACATTAGAAAGGATGTAATGAATGTTACACAATTGAGCAACGCTCTCAGCACATTGTTCATGCGGTCCCTTACCATCAGTCGACGGAACATTCTCCAGGTCTCATGACAATCTTGGACAAGAAGGCGTATCAGATTATCTGGATGGTGATTCTGGTGCCATAACTTTGAATTAATAGCACAGATGACGGGATCTGAAGATCATGTGAGTATAACTTGAAGTAGCTCAGGTAGAAACACTAAGGCGACATTTCAATCAAAACAGCAGAAGATTTATCAAATCCAAACACAAGGATTATGACAATCACAAAATGTCTGT
>JAULBU010034674.1:0-15750 GCA_032358235.1 Odonthalia washingtoniensis
ATAATGTGAATTGTGCATCAATTATACACACACGTGTTGAGTAGAAATATGTAAATTAATCGATACGTGCATATCGCTACCTTCTCAGTATATCACACGAGGCTCGCGCATGCATCAAATCGACCTGTTGTCGAGTCAATTTGACAGATTTTGGAAATCTAACAGGCGGTTTTGACCCAGAAGACCAGACAAAAAGTTGGTAACTGAATGATACTTTACAACTACCGCGGTGCAGACGCCTCTTGTTATCGGAAATCAGAGACAAAACTTCGTGTGGAGGATCAAACAAAAAGTAGGCAACCTTTTTACACACACTCTAACTACCGTGTTCTCAACTTCAATATCCACTTTAGTTATCGGAAATCAAAGAAGAGGCTTCAGCCCAGGGGACCAACCAAAAAGAGAAGGCAACTAAAATGACGACCAACACCAGCACCAACCTTGAAATATATGATGTCGACGGAACGTTGTTTGTGGAAAATGATGGGGTGTTAGCCGAGATCAAGACACAAGATTTGGTAAATTATGGCTGACTTCTATATCCTATCCAGCAATTGTGTAAGTTTCTGGCTGCCCGTCCCCGTCTCAGGTACAGCATAGCATGGATTGGGGAGTTGGAGTTTTTTTGATGATAACGCTGCCAATAAGAATGGCTTCCTAGTCAACAAGAAGAACTATATCGTCCGCTGTGTGACCTTCGCAATGGATGGGAATAAAAAAGATCAGTTCACGGCTTCACAACTGAGCAAGGGCGATCTTTTCACATTTTGGCAGTTTCAACTTCATAACCTCCTTTCTGCAAGAATGATTCTCCATTCCCTTCTCACTATGGAAGAGGGTGCTTGTCCGAATCAAAGGTTGTTAAATACGGTGGTTTATACGTGCTGCACATAACGGAGGATTTGAAAAATTCCTTTATTAATTTCGTTGAAGAATATTGGAAAGAGCATCCAAATACGTTCATGGTAGTGCACGGTTCGGGACATAGATTCGACATTAAATTTGATTAAATTGTTCATGATCGTAGAAAGATAGTATTTTGTATATGTAGTGGTTCCAAGTGTTTATGTGCATCTATAGTAAATTGTATTTACCAATTTAGTTCTCAGCAGGTCTTCAGTTCAATCGGAAAGGGGCCTATTATTCAAGGAAGTTTTCGTCAAGCAACGTTCTTGACCCGAAACATTTTCTGTAACCACTCGCTTGAATCGAGTGGTTACAAAAAATATTTCCTGCTTTCAACTTGTCCCGCGTTTAGAATGGATTGGAGCCGTACAAGCTCTGGTTGAACAAGCAGAGAACTGGTGTGCTCTTGGTTGACCTCAAGATGTACTTGGCCAAGGACGATTTTAGAAAACAAGAATATTCTGTTAATCATGTTGTGTATGTTGATTGCTATTTACAAGTGATATATGATCCATGCGATTACTACGCATTGAACTTTACTCGCGAAGTTCTGCTCAAGTGTTGTGGACATAGAGGACCAAGCAGTGTTACAATTGCCAATGATGTTCGTTATCTTTAGAAGGCACTACAGAATAGCGATCTGAAACGTAAACGCCGCGGGTCAGGAAAAAGGGAAATGCTCATTAATCACTGAAGAAAAGAGAATTTGTAAGCACCACCGCTCGTGATAGCGCTTAGTTCAAGTCGTTAGAGATTGAAAGGCGTTAATGGCTGATGAATTTAGCCTTACCGAATAAAATGTTGTGGAGTATTACTGATGATGGTACATCATTAGAAGACTTCTATTTTTGTTCTCCTCTCTGTACAGAGTTTTTGTAGAATATAACCCGAAGTAATAAAACATCAGTAACAAATGAAATGGTGTAAATGAGCCGTACAAATTTTCGGCACCATTAAATGGAAATGGAGCTGTAGGTGGCAAACATCTTCATTTAATTTTAATATTTAATATTTCATTACCGCCAATATAACATTATACTACTCATCCTTACTTTCTTCCTCATTCCGAAGCATTTATGGATCCCATCACATTTCGTTCGTTATAGTTATGTTCCTCGTCACTTTTGTACGTTAGGTCAACCGGAACATTATCAATGAATTCACAAAATCTAGCGTCGATTGTCGGGAAATGTAACATAGCGCAACCAATGACGCCACCGAGCCAACCACATATTAATGAATTAAAAGCTTGATTTCGCAGTGCTATAAAAAAGTGGTTCTTCCTAGGATTCTTGAATGAAGTCTTGAAATGTCGTTGTTTGTTTCTCAGTCTTGTGATGTTGTCTCCGTTTCGACCCATAGAGAGTTCAAACTACAGGGAAGCTTTGTCACTCAAAAGATGCAACTGGAAGGCGGAAAGAACTTCATTAAGAAGGTTTGAAGTTGCTGTTGGAAGGAGTGTATTAAATTCTAGACAATTCGTTCGGAACTGTACCACCTTTCCTTACTTTGTGATGAACTTATTTTCTTCCGTTGCCGTCACCAATTCTGTTCATGTCGAAAGTATCCTGGAAACTGTCCATTATCGACGTCATCATGGCATCCTGAGGAGATAGTGTCAAAATTCTAGAAGCATATTTTGGATTCAACTTAACGCGTCGAAATTCTACCATTTCCTCCCTCGCTACCTGGGTTTGGAATAGTAAGTCAACACAGTATTTTATTCTAGTGGAACCGGAGGAAAGAGTTCTGCGCAAATATCATCAAATTTTGCTTTTCCTCAGCATGATTTATCTTCAATCCCAGAAGGTAGTGTCTTGTTACAAATTATTGCATGATTCCATCATCTCTCCTCTTTTCCTAAAATTCTTCAACGCCCGTATTCGGTCTCAATTCTGTGATGGTTGTATATCCAAGGTAGTAGAAGAACACCTCATTTGCACGTTTCATTTTGCTTGTGAAAGCCTGTCTACACAAAATATCAAATCTCCGAACAGTACTTGAGTTATGTATAGTAAATTGGAACAAACTTCGTTCTTCCTAACGACGGCATCTTCCAAACTATTACGACGGACGGAAACAGCACTGTGACAAAGGAATTTTAGAACAGCTTCCGGTGTTGATGTATAAATCGCTCATTTGGATGAGGAATCTATTGGAAAAAGCGGAAAGAAGAGTGCTGTCACATTGTAACTTCCTTCCTATCCAATCTTTGTGACAGTCATTGGGCATCCAGTTTCATGTAAATACATATCATTTTGGAGAAAAGTTTTTCGAATCCCTTTAAACTATATACAGCTGCCTCTCCAATTTCTCTGTATTCTCTCATCTTGAAATACGTAAGTTCCGAGAACATATCTTCACCACATGACTCACAAAATTTATTGCTGAACTGCTGCATCTATCTTGACATATTGTCGACAAACTTCTTCACATATTTCTTAACACAAGTTGGTACCTCTTTCTCCCTCATCTCTTTGGTAATCACCTCTAGGAATCGCTTAGCATTGCGCATCAATTTCTATTTTCAGGCAGTAGTGGATGAAGGTCTTGAAACTGTCTCTGTAATCTTATTCTGAACACACTCTATACCAACGTAAGTACACTTCAAATATATCCCCAGATTGCCACATTTCTCCTTTTAAAGTCGCAAAGACACACACAATTGACTTATTCTCTTTGATGCCTGTAATTATTTCTTCATTTCGGTAAATAATTCGGCAGTTACACTGGTAGGGTTGTTACTTTCTGGTCGAACTTCATCACATCCGAACTGGGAATATCTGTTGAGAATTGTCTTATAATTTTGTCAACAGCACCATCATTACCAACAACAATTTCATCTTCACCACTTCCAAAATCACCGTCGTTGGTGCCTTGTCCATTTCTACAGTTGATGATTTCATCATTGGCACGAATGCGCTTCAATTTTCTATCAACAGCAACCACACGGAATTTACCAACACTTTCTCCAATTTTATCAGAACATCTTGAGTCAGCAATACCACTTGAAACACCATCACGTACGGCGCTATTAAAAAGTTTTTGCCTCTTCTTTTTGTAATTTTAACACCGTTCCGATTACATGCAACCGAACGTCCAGTTGTTAATATTTCTTCTTCATCACATACAACATCACCAACACTCTTTCTTCTTCTGCTTTTAAGATCCATGATGTCATTTACTACCAACGATTTTCCTTTTCATTTACAGCATTGTCCAGAAACAATTCCTCCTACTTAATTATTATCATCATCTTTACTTTTTACGACACCACCACCACCAAAACATCTTCTTCTTTCAGGAAGTTCCAATGAGCCCTGCATGTCACTCTTTCCATAATCTCACCAACCTCTTTGTCGTCCGCGTGTTCCAACTCCCAATGTAGCTTCTACATCTCTAGTCTGTGATTTCAAAGGCATTATTGCTGATTGTGTTAGTATTTTGCAAACATTTTTGGCTGAATTTAATAGTTGAGAAATTGTATGTTTTAAAAGACAACACAAAATTAAGGAGAAGAGAAAGTTCATCATGAAAGAAATCAATTCTAAAATGCAAACGATGGGTACTTTCTTCAGAATTGAAAGACGCCTTTCATTTCAAAAAATGAGTAGTTTTTTATCTTTCAGTTGATCTCCGTATGTATTGTAGATGTAACGGTAATTTTCATCAGCAGTTCAACGTTTCTACTCTCCGGAGACAAGGATAAGATCCCAAATCGTTCATGGAATATTTTTCAACCACATGCGGCTATTTTAGCATTGGACTGGTAACAGGGGTGGAAAGCTGGTTACCCGTGCATCGTCTCGTCAAGTGAGACTTGTTCAAAAATATGAGAATAATTTATCAAGCAAAATGACCTGTTGGAAAAGTGAAACTTGTGAACTGGTAGAACGGGTGTGATCAGACGTCTGGCAGTGGACCAGAAGCAAGAAAATGACACAAAGTGTCCCAATTGAAATCAACACTAGTGATGAAACTCCTGAAATTCAGGCAGTGGTACTTTTAAAGACATCTGGAAAGCGGAGAAAGGAACTACTAGCGGGAGCATCTCTGTCAACGAAACAACCAGAGCCCAGATCGACGGTCTTGCAACGAAGTACACATGGTGACAAATTAGACACTTATGAAAAAAACCAGCACCAGTTGCAAGTCCACCTGGATGTTCTACTATGTTCTATAGAAGAGGCCAAGAGTGACCAGACCAAGTGACTATAAAGCATATGTTACTTCATCGAAGACAAAAGATTATACAGGATGAATAATGTGGTAGAGCGGGGGGAAACGTCTTCGTGATAGTCGAATGAAGCTAGCCGAAATTCATAGGAGGAGCGTGGGAGGGAAAAGATTATTTGAAATGGAACCCTTTTATGACACAAAGACAATATTGAAGTCCGCATTAATTCCAGATGATCATCGTGCCCATGTATTTTTTCAGTATGAATAAAGTTTGCAAATGAGAAAGTTTGCATGGATGTGGGCTACTTATAAGCAAATGGAACATATGGAAATTTTTCCGGTTACACGGAAGCAGGAAATGGAATCAAGCAGGTCTCGATCATTATGCAAGTTGTGGTCTCTCTTTCTTCAACAGAAAGAAGCAAAAGTTGGGCAGTGATGAGTAATGCATCATGAATGGTATGTCCGATCCGTTTGATATGGAAGAATCAATGTAAGGTGCCGTCAAATACGCATTTACGGAAGGCTTCTAATTTCCAACAGAACCAATTGAAAAGTTATTTGGTAATATAGAACAATTCTTTCCTGGTGAGGAAAACCTGACAGAAGAAAGGCAGAGATACCACTGGAATCATATTATCAACTCTGGAAATTCTTCAACTGATGAAGAAGACAGGAAAAGGGTACTTCCCGTTACTTTAGTACAAGAGAATTCCTAGAGAAACATTTGGAACGTCATCTAGACGTGGTATGGATGTCCAAACGCCGTGCTGCATTGGATTTATGGATTGGATGGTTGTGTGCATTGATGAATGTGGATAACAATTGTGCATGGACGACTGAAATTCCAAACGGTGGGGGTCACTTCCTCACCACTGGACATAAATTAGGACTGCAACACGGACACAATGACTTCGAAGTTAGAAAGACTAGTTCCCCTGTGTATTTAACAATTTCAACCGCCACCGAAGCTGTATCCTTATGGATAGTTCCTGGACCCTTCGATATGTACATCTCAGTCCGGAAAAAAAGGAACAAATGGCGATGTGTTTGGAAATGAAAGAAATAGAAATTCCGGCAAAATCAATTTTCATTGGACATGGTTATGTGCAGCATGCAGGTGCTGAATGGGATGGCAGCAGAGCTCTCAGATATAATATGTATATCATCCCCGAGAGCAGTGAGTTGAAAGATGTCATTTCATATGCCTACGGACGCTCTCTAGGCCGGAAAGGCTAAACTAAAGATAATTTATCATCAGCACAATCAATCAAGAATGAAGGCCATGGTAACAGTGATGAGAGTTTAAGTAATGATGAAGGTGAGAATCTCAATGCTGATGATGAAATGGTGCCTTAGGGGTTGCCATACGTTGAAGAGTCGCGCCATTGGGTTGTATTAAGCACTTCGTGTCGTATTAAGTTGTTCTATTAAGTTGTTTCCTCGTTCAATATGATCAACATTTATGTTAACGTAAACTAAAATATACTCCACTGTTTACATGCAAACAATTAGTTTCCATCGGATTAGTATCGTTTGAAATGGACATTTTCCTTGAATCCGTGATGTGAATAATAGTGCGGCAATTGCTATCAAATTTTGTTCTGCCATATCATAATCATATTATGTTCCCCCACAAAATGATGTTATGGGGAACATAATATGATTTTATAATATAGAACCATATTCGAAAGAGGAAATGTTGTAAACATTTTCGTAAAAAATTAGAATCCTAATTTTTTACGAAAACCCCATCTCGTACGGAGGACAATTTTTACAACTAATTAATAGTGTGGCATTTTTGTGAATTTTCAGAAACCGTATCTTAAGAAGTGAAACATTTGAATTTTTGTGAATTTTCATAAACCGTATCTCACGACTTGGAACATTTGAATTTTTCCTCCCTCATGAAGGAAAAATTCGAAATTTTAAATTTCTTCAGTTCTTTACAGTGACATAAATCCATCATTTCACATGTACCATTCAGACCTTCCGTTATTGACCATGGATATACGTTTGTTGGCTTCCTCCATGTATGATTACAAGGATCTCATTCTCAACTGGACGAAGAGAACAACTACTTCAGTAACCGCGAAATAGATGATGAACTTATTGTAATTGACGATCACGTTCCATTTAATTCGTCGACACGGGGGAGAGATGATAAAATGGTTTCATTGCACAAGGCAATGAAAATGATTTTTAAACCATCCATTAAAACTATCAAGGACAGGATTCCATGTGAACAGAAACAACAATATACAATGGAATTTATTTCCTGTCATAGTGTCATACTTCTGCGACATACCAGAAAGTAGAGATATGTTTGGAGTTCTACATAAATTTGCACCTACACGTCCATGCGTCAAATGCTTAGAAACCTCGACAGATTTCAAGAAAGATGAGATAACTGTAGCTAGAACTGTTCAATAAGTACGAGAAAGAAGAAATGAGATTAGTAGTTTGCTGAAATTGGCAAATACTACGTCATCAACAGCACAGAAAAACATGTTACTGAAAGAAGCACAGAAGATATCCCAGGAAATTTCAATTGCACCATGGGTCCCTTTTATCGAAACATGATGTGTTACACATTCGCAGTAATTTGTCCCTGATTTTTTCAATATTTAGGTATGAACCATTAAACAACCTTCATCTGGGTACTTCTAAGGCAATCATAACGTGTTTCATGGTTTATCTTCCAAGTCCACACCTCACCATGAAGTTCTTAGAAAAACAGAGGAAGGATAGACCATTTAGGACGCCTAGCGTCGCGTTGTTGCGAGCATGTCATTCCCTTCTTGCTGCAATAGAAAGTCAATTCGGGGCACCCAATTTCCATGTTGAGTTCTCAATAAAGGAGAATTCAGAGAACCTGAATGGATTTTTCCTAAATAATTCTATTCTAGGAATTCTGGAGGGAAAGGATTTAAAATGTTTAGATATGGTATTCCAATTTGTGGCGGTATATGTCGATATAGTTACTGGTTATCAAGATTATTCACCCCTGACTGAAATTTGCACAAGGTACATAATCATCATGCAAGATTTGTTATAATTCACTCTGCTAGTCAAAGGAAACGATTTCTGAAACTGGTAACCGAATTTCTATTCTGAAATCACAGTGCATTCAACATTTTGAGAAACATTGTGATACAGGCATCCACACATTGTAGTTACATGTACTAGACCACTTCGCGGAAGAACTCTCGAGATTTGGTGGTCTAAACATATTTGATGCATCTGCTTATGAGCACTTCAACACATTCCTCAAACAGTCATATAGATTATCTTCCAAACGGCTAGCAACTCGAATGGATGAAACAGATAAAAATATAGGACCAGACATTTCTTCTATACGTCGTAGATCACAGAATACCTCGTTTCTAAAACGCGGTTCCAACCAGTTTCCAACCAAGAAATATACAGGACCCATACCTAAATCACAACGTACAGAACACGAATCTACATATTTGGTGCGAGATGTGGTTTTTCTTTTTTGAACAGATTGAAGCAATAAGACAAAGAACGGTACTGGGTACCGAACTAACGAAGAAAATTCTTGCTCCGATACTCAAAAACGTATCACGTACTAGTCTAAAAGTTTTCACGGATCTCATCTGGAACTATTTAAAACATAATGGAATGTTTCATACCGACTCTGAAATTTCTTGTACATTCGTTAAGTCGGGGTCCATATTTGGTGGCCATCTCCAAACATTACAACAGTATGATAGTTCTAGAAATACTGTCAGTCACAAACTTCCGCCTCAAGATTGACTTAAAAGACAACGTTTATTTGCAACAACGCAATTTGGTCCCAGCAAGGAGGAAAGGAGTAGCTTCGTTCTTGTAAATGGAGGGGATGGCAATAGTTTTCTTTACTATATCGCGAAAGTTCTTCTCCTATTTCATCTGAAACAGTCTGATAATATGGACAAGAAGGATATGGATTTTGCACAATACATGGAATGCACAGCGCCGCTGGACAATGTAGATACTGTTTTGAACTGCATATGCTTGCGTTGGGCTACATCGGATGAAGTGGATTACACTAAACCTGGTACTGACCCAACGTCGGTGGAAAACATTTTAGAAACAGGGGAGTGGTATGATATAATTGATTTCGATAGAATATGTTCACTAGTACATGTTTTGCGGTCAAATTTTGGTATTGATTCGTCTACTGAACAATTACCATGGCCAAGAAAACTTTTCTGCATTAATCGGTTCTACAGGGAGAGAGATTCATTGAACTCAATACAAACATATATTAACGAAGATAGTAACATAATATAAAATGAGTTTATTCATTATTTTACTTTACTTTACATGTTTTGTTCTTCCAAATTTTGTTCCATATTTACATTCACTTCCATACTTTCTTTATCCTCCAATATATGGTTTGCCAAGTTTATGAATACTTTTCCAATCAATTGAAATCTCATCTATATAAAAGTCATGTATAATTCTGCACTGCGTTCCGGTGTACTGGCGAAATCAATTTGGTTGTGGTGCTATAAGATATTTCTTCCGACTTGTAACTCGTAACAATTATTGTCGCTTCACATCCTAGTTCTTTGAAACTTCTTTCTTCTTCCCACTTCACATTCAGGTACTTTCAACTCGTCAGGGCCCCATTATTCTACATAACAACTTATTTTACCAATTGACTGTTCAGTTGCCACTTTTGCATATTTCGAAAACATTCTGCTGAATTCTTTCTGACCACCCCCACCACGATATTCTTTCACAATGAGCAGTTGAACACAACAAATAATCCATACATCTACTCGAGGAATAATCATTATTGTCCCTTCCACGATATACCCTTCCTCATTGTCCGGCATATATCCCATGAAATCATGTAATACTGCAGGTCCAATTTTGTTACTAAAGAGGTTCAGATTTTATTCATCGACTTCATGAACTTCAAGGTCATGCTGTACTTGACTGCAGTCGTTACGTAATTGGATATCCGTAATTTTCCTACTGCGCCACCACGACATGTCTAACACACTGTTTCCATTAGTTTCCTTTCAACAACAGCGATATCCCTTTCCCTTCGTTCCGTTCCTCCGAAATCTTTGAAAATGTATCGGGACAATAGAGACCAGTATCCAAGTACTTCAAACATATATCCTTTGCACATCTTTTCCTTCCACTACAGAAATCAGATAACAACGGTTTCATACGGCCCTTCAATGTACTGACTTTGAAAAACTGTTCTACAACTTCATTTCTCAATGCTTCTGACGTATATATGTGTACGCTTTCACCAGATGTCAGTTCCGCTCTAAGCAAAGAACAGATAATATCTTTCTCGCAGTTCATGGACGGGACGTATATGTTGTTTCCGCTGCAAAGAAGAGTGAAAGGAGTTTGTACCATCATTGAACCGTCCAACCATTCTATTCCATCATATATTACAATATCAGCTCCATTTGTCTAGTTTTTGACCTTCCGATCCTGATATGGGTCCAATTCACACGTTTACTTCCATCCCCACTTCTGCATTCTAGGGTCAACCTCCAGTGAAATTCCCAAGTACTTTGTCGGTACTTGTTTCACAATCCTATCCACATACTTTATACGACTTTGTTGTTATCAGACATTTTTTAAGAATTTCCTGATTTACAATTTCTAAATTCTGCACCGTTCCTTTCATTTCTGTATTTTTCCGTTCAAGGTTCATAACTTTCGATTGAAGAGCCTTTATTTAAACATCTTCATTCAAGACTTCTCGTTATTTCTCATTCGCCCCTACCTTGTATTCATTCATCAGCCCAGACAGTCTTGTTTTATCGGCTTTCAATTGGCGAACCTCTTCTTCCAGATTTCGGAATTGTTCCATATTAACTTCTACTATTTCAACCGATCCTAATTCATTCATGGGATTATGCACATCTGTACGATTTTCACAATTATCTGGAGTACTTAAAATCACATCACTGTCTGTTCTGTAATCCATATCATCGCTATTACGATCGTTAACCACGTCAATATTAAATGAGAATTCGTTCGGACCGATGATCTTCATTCTCACAATAAAACCTCTTCTGTTACCATGACTGCCACTAATCGTACCTCTTGCTCTTGATAGGCCTCTCCCACGCCTTTCGACAGATATTATTGAACTTGGTTTGGCACGGTCATCATCCAAATCATCATCTCCACGATTACAACCAACTCTTGCCGTTTTCAATTGGGGCTCTGAATTTCTCAGTGATGACCGCGTCACTTTTCGCGCATATTGTCTTGATCCACTGCGATTCTTCATGCTCATTTCCAGACAACGAATGATTACAAACCCCAGCAGACTTCTTTCCATCCTTGCTATAACTTTATAATTTTTAAACAAGTTCGCCCATACATTCAAATAAAATGTTACGGCTATGAGATAAATTGTGTACTGTAATAATACATTTTCCTCCTTGTGAAGTTTCATTTTTCGTAAAAAGTTAGATTTCAAATGTTTTACGAAAAATCCTACTACATATGGAGTCCAAACTTTATAAATTTTGTACCTTTATTTTTTATAGTTCAAAATATAGCCTGTTGGCCACACGTTCCATAAGCAGCGCTTTGCAACTGTACAGTCTTCATAAATATGGTACTCCATTATATTCAACGTTTTCCCATGGTCTAACAGTTGTATTGGCATGATTCACATCAACTTAATCATGTGTGAGTGCAACAGTTCATGCTTCCATTAGATTGGGAACTGTTTTCCACATACTTTCATATATTATACTACAGCTGATAACTTTGTCTCTTTTAATCTTTAAGCAATTAACCACATTTTATTCTATATATTGTTTGTAAGAGGATTGTGGTTTCTTATCACAATCCTCTCAAGTATTTATTCAATAGTAGGATGTGACAGTTTCCGTTTCCGACACTCATCTTGGTAACAATTATATTGTTTAAACACATTTATTTATATATCTCTCAAAACACTAACAAATCTTCATCTTGGTTACAATTAAATTGTGTAAACATATTTATTTATTTTTCTCTCAAAATACAAACAGATTAAAACACGAATGGAGGAAGAGAAACATAAAACTATGCATTTCTTCAAATGATCATACCACTAGTTTCGGACCTCCCTCTAAACATTTCATTTCCCTTGACATTGCTTTACAATATCAGCTGTTATATTCTTACAGTGTTCCATACACGCAACCTCCTTTGAGAATAATCTTGCATCAAAGTCGGCGTCTCGGATGATACTGATCATTTCCTCAACTCCTTTTTATTCCCACTAGACATTCTAACATGCAGAAAGATACAGCTAAGGACTTGTTCAATACACCAGCTTCGATCTTGTCCGTTTCAAGTCCAAATGAATTTGATTTTGTTGCAGAGGCAGCACAATTTTCAGTAGTACCCACCGACGGTTGCTTCCCTAATCTTTTTTCATCATAAGAATCCATAATATAAAAAGCTGCTTAGTTGTTTGACTTTCCTGGTCACATCTACAAATACTTCGAAACAGTAGTTAGGTGAATATATGAATATGTTATGCGCTATGATGGAGATGGCAAACAAATACAATTTTCGAATTGTCTGAAATAAAATTTTCACATACGGTATAGTTTT
Source organism: Odonthalia washingtoniensis (assembly GCA_032358235.1). Taxonomy (NCBI): domain Eukaryota; phylum Rhodophyta; class Florideophyceae; order Ceramiales; family Rhodomelaceae; genus Odonthalia; species Odonthalia washingtoniensis. The sequence continues at coordinate 12,691 of JAULBU010034674.1, forward strand.
CAGAGACAGTATCATACTTCATGAATTTTCGATATTTGACACCATAGAATTCACTACCTCCATTCTCAGAAATGTTAGCCACAGTAAAAGTGATGTATTCCGTGTTTGTGGGAACTTCACTTCCCTGGTTGGCAACACGCGACAGAACATTTTCCCCTACAGTTATTTATTTTCGTTAGTTTATTTTCGAATACTAGTTTTTTGATTACTTTCGGTAATGTGTTTTCCAAAATTTTATTAACATAGTAATATTGGAAATTTTTATTGACATTCACAAATTTTCCAATTGTCAAGGGAATACTTGTCAGTACATTTAATCAACCCGTTTGGTGCCTTTTCCCGTTACTTAATTTACCGTTAATGCAACTATCAGCGCCGCGCAATGACACTTCAGTCATCATCGATATTCAACCTACCACCGTTCAACTTGCAACATTGAGCGACGCGCAATGGAAATTATTACATGAAATTATAACCCCAGCCATTCAACTTGTAACAATTGGCACCGCGCAATGAAATTTCAGTCATCATATATGCAAATTCAACTGCATGCACCAAACATTTCGCAAAGGTACGTATCCTTCTACATTTCACTCATACCAACATTTTAATATTATTGCATTCATGTTTATGAATAGTTCTTTTCATTAATTTCATCATTTGATTTCCGTTGAAAAATGAGCGACGCGCAATGGACATTATTACATGCATTTATAACCCAGCAATTCCACTTGTAACAATCCGCATCGCGCAATGACAGTTTAGTCATCATATATAAAAATTCAACTTCATGCGCCAAACATTTCGTAAAGGTACGTATCCTTCTACATTTCACTCATACAACATTTTCTTCTATTTCTCCTCTTTTGTAACCACATTCCTATTTCGTGTTCATTGATATACGAATTACTAACTACTTCTCTATTAATGATTCTTCTGTATGTTATTTTCATATTTCAGCAGATCAACATGGTACATATCGTAGCAGTGATGTAATGTCATTCCAGTCGTATATCCTGGGGATATGACATTAAGAACGTTTAGTGTATATGGAATCTTTATCTTTTCCATATATTGTTTTTATATTGTTTCTCTTTTTCCTTTCTATATTTTGTATTAGTACCATTTTTTGTTATTTCATCCGTTTCTAATTTTATGATATTTTTCATAATTTGATACCATTATTGAAATTAAATATCGCATGTATACTATAATTGGTATACATGTATTGCAATGTATATTACCCATATTCTATATAGCTATGATAGCTACCGCGTATACCATCATATGATATAAATATGTCACACATGTCTCCATCATAAACCGTAGTTCTATTTAATTTTTCTTTCATGGACTGAATGATTTTTTGGATTCCCCATTCACGATTGCATGCAGTGAATGGATGGAAACTTGGGTTGCACCTGCGGTGTTACATTCAACAGATGAACTGCGCAGTCAATTTGCCTTTCACTTTAAACTACATTTTTGGTAGGATTTTATGAAGTATGCATTCACTCTCTCTTACACGATGTGTACTTTTCTTGCAGTACACATACACAGAAATTTCCGGTGTTTCAAAGAATTTTTTAATGTTACATCCGTGCGCTTTTCCAACCCATGATAGGTGTACTGTAATAGTTCTTCTATTTATTTTCTACTGTCCATAAGTAAATACGTACGCTTCATACATTAAAAACTACAATACATGGAAACCACAGTTACTGGCTCATACCATTTATCTTGAAATTGTGTAGATATTTTCTTCAGCTATCATCCGTAACAATTCAAACACTGTAGATTCTGTTATGTAACCTACACTTACTCCCAAAATTCGAATGGCCTAGTAGATATTTACTCCACTCAAAAACTACGCCGTTTGAAAGTAGGCAATCAGTTCCGAAAACACAGACGTCGCAGAGCCATATTTCGTGGAGATCTCGTTCCTGATTGAGAATATGTCTAAATATTTACATATATGTCCTTTTTTATATATATTTTCCAAAAAATGTAATTTGTTTAGAACATTTTGCTCGTTCCATTGATAATGAAAAATGTCAACGAATGGGGTTAAACCAATTGTCCGTGTGGTATAATGGTTCAAAGTGAATCTGTCAGTGTAGACCGATGCCTTCGATTCGTGCGATGCGGAGCGGAAGAAGAGGAGGATCCCACGCGGTATGAGGGAGGAAGTGTGCAGGATGGTGACGATGGGAGTAGAAACAGGAGAAAGAGGAGAAGCAGAAAGAAGCAGAAAGAAGTAGAAGAAGGAAGAAGAAGCAGAAGCAGAAGAAGTAGGAAGAAGCAGGAGAAGCAAGGGACGCAGGAGATGCCGGCAGATAAGGGAGAAGCAAGGGAGCAGGAGATGCAAGATAAAGGGGAGAAGGAAGAAGGAAGAAGGAGAGGTTACGAGGAGGAGAAGGCAGAAGAGGGATCGACGACGGTGATAGGAGGAGTAAATGACACTAAGGAATGGAAACGGAATGAACGGAGAACACCGTAATGAGTAATGATATGCCACGACATACAGTAAGGAATAGTGTATTATGATGTGTAAATTTACGCCTACACACAAAGGCCCACACAGTTCTATTACTGCATAGAACGCCGCGCGTATACACACGAACACGCTAAACCAATACTGTATACATACAGTCACTGTACGTAGACAAACACGATGTCATTTAACACGTGGCGATATAATTGAGTGAGAATTGTCATCAATTAACAGTACTAATAATAGAATACCATACACGTGTGTGCCGAGAATGTCACATTGGAGGAATTGGAACTAAATTAGGATTGTTGTGATTATCGTAATCCGAAAGACGTTCCAGGAATACTTTACTATTCCAGAAGTAGTATACATACCAGAAAACCCGATTCGAGTGAGAAAGAATAAAGAAGGCACAGATTATTGAAACACAACAGAACCAAACCTGCGAGCAATCACTTCGAGAGATAATATCAACCAGGAAGGAGAGATCCAAACACCCACGCATCAGATCGATTAACAACAGACGCTCAGAGCAAAGGCAATACCCACGCAATTGCTGTGCGCCT
>JAULBU010034685.1:0-15749 GCA_032358235.1 Odonthalia washingtoniensis
TCTTTTTGGTTGATATTTCTGTTTTATGATATTTTGATATGTTTTACTCATAATATAATTATGTTTTACTATTTGTTCACCAATATAAAAGACGGCCTCGAAAATCCATCTCTTGGATTTTCTTGGTATTGATTATCAATTTTACACAACACAATTTAGCGACACTTATAAGTAAGCGCCCAACAACTCGATCAGCAACTACAGACCAATTAAGTTTCAACGTCTAAATTATAGACAAGTTTGTGTTAAAAGCTTTTAACTTTTCTCAGATTGAAATTTTCCAGATAAAATTTCATTTCCGAGAAAACGGTTAGACTTACTAATAATTTTTTAAAATTATGTAGTACTGATCTAGGATATAAAATCTATTTTTTTTAAGTCAGTGAAAAAATAAAATAAATAGTAAGTTATTTTTCGTTTTTTCCCTGCCTTGAAATATTTTTCACATTGGAAATAAAAACTAATTTATTTTTATTTTTATACAGTGAAACCGAGCAAAAGAATTAGAAAACAGCGGTTCGCACCGCGTACAAGACCGGCCCGGGACCCTGACTCAAGTAGCAAATATTCCGATACAGAAATCAGACAAGCCGCAATCGACAAGTTGAACATTTCTATTTTTGGTACAGAAGAATCTCCCATACACACCCCAGCGTTACATCTATCACCCGCCAACTCCCCACCTACATCATCATCACACAAGAGCGATCATCCACCATCCCGTACAGTATCCCTCGCCTCCAAGTACAGTCCGCGCCCCTCCCTTACGTGCTGCACGCTCCCCGTCCTCACATATAGTACGCCCCCACCATCTTGTAAGGTACGCCACACACCATCCCGTGCAGTACCGTCCCCGACGTCACATACAGTACGCCCCTATCATCGTTAAAGGTACGTAACCCATCCGAATAACGACGCCTGTATTCCCCCACATTATACCACCAATACAAACGCTTGACAACGTACAGGCTCGACGTATTCAACGGGTGGAGTTTGACCGACAGCAAGGACGGCATATAACGAAACATGTAAACTGTAAACCCTGCAAACAATACTTCAATTCTTATCAAATAGAGGAGCACAGGAGAGGGAGAAGACACCAACATACAATTACAAAAGAAACGTTCTACTGTCACGTGTGCCAGATCACTTTACTGAGTGCTCACAGCTGGGAAGCTCAGATTGGTTGCAAAAGCCATTTTATTAAAAAACAGATGAAGACAACATCGTTGAAAATAGCTCCTCTTTTTTCATTACATTTTCTCATATATTTTTCCATAGTTTTAGTTTCCTTGTTGTTTTTATTTATCGCTCAAAAATACAAAAAAGGACATACAAAATACAAAAATTAAAAAAAATTAAAAAGGTGCGCTTCAAAAGACAAACATTTTTGCATTACATTCAAATTGAATTTTCCCTTTATTTTCGAACATGTCATATATGGAAAGATTACTTGCAGAATTACACGCCTACAAACCTGTAAGCGACTGCCATGAAGAATTCAAAGGAGTTCTCGAAAAGTCATATGAACAGACATAATGAAATAGACGATAACACGTGTATCACCGTGAAGAACTTCCTGTAGAATTCATATATAACATGGAAAACCTCCGTGGTCCAACAACGCAATGGCGGATAATGAGGGACTACTTACTAATCATAGGTATGGAATACACATCCAACCAGGAGTGTACCAGAATATCTCGGGGACTCACCACTTGGTTTCTAACAGATGATGCAGATAAAAGATTAGCCGTAGATTAATTAAGGGCACCACGTCAACGTATGACAGTTGTCCAAAATTCACCCACCTCCGACGATATGCGGAACAAGAGCAATGATCGTCCTGTTAAGTAAACACATGACCAACAATACAACGAACGTAAGATTGCACAAAGTATTGTTAGCTGCTTTAAAAAAGATGACAAGTTTACTGGTAAACTAGGAGAAGATATAAGTAAATACATTGGTAACTACATTGATGTATGTACTGACCACGATCTTGACCAGCAACAGAAAGTACGCTATTTCCATAATCTATTTTCCGGCGAAACAAGAATATTCTATAGGCTCAAGGTAGCTGAAAGTTCATCTTTTCAAGATTCATGTGTCTTAATGCAACAAGAATTTAATAGCATAACCCGGAAAAACCGTGTACGCAAATCCTTGCAAGGTTTGCGCATTACAGCCATTATGGACAAGAGCGATGGGTCTATGAGCGACGCTTTGGAAGATTTTAGAGACAAAATTACACGCTTTGGTCCACAAGGACTTCGATCACACCGCTCCGAAGAAGCTAAGGTGGAATATTTAACTGAGTAAGTAGCAGGTGTCGATTGGACACGCAGTGCATTAACAGAAAGTGCTACCGCGACTCCTCCTTGGAATTTGCTGCAACTTTACACCGCTTTGGGCGCTGCATGGCTTCAAGAAGAGAAAAAAAGCAGAAGGTAAAAAGAGAGATGGCCAACAAGTGGACAATTCAAACAACATTCCTGGTATACATTATCAAGGACAGGGATGATATGGAGTACCACGCGGTAATGGATCATCTTCTTCAAGAGTTTATAGCTTTTCAAAAAATTTGCCTAACAATGGATTTACGAATGGACCGAACAATGGATTCAACAAAAGACCTCCCAATAGATTCAACAACAATGATCTAACTGAATGTTTAACAACACGTATAACAAAAACAATAATTACAGTAAAGGACGTTGCTTCAATTGCAACAGTCCAGATCATCTTATTAGGAATTGTACTCATTAAAATAAACTATTGAATAATGTTCAAAATCTAGTTACGCAAAATACAGGAAAAGAAAGCACTATTCTATTCGAATTGTGCCGCCAAACAGAAGATTTCTTTAGCTCAGAAGAACTTGAATACCCAACAGGAGATATACTAACACAAGAAAACGACGAAGAAGAACTACAAGACGTCAAGGAACAGAACATTTTGGATTTAATACACCACAATGAATCGGAAAATGAAGGAGATGAAGATGAACACTTCAATTTCTTCTTTATTCCAATTAAATATAATTATTTTACAAACTCCACAACTTGGGATGGAGCATGTTTAGATACCAGTGCACAAACCACAGTAATTGAATTTAACCGAGCATTAGCTTACTGCAAATTTACTAAAACGAAGTTAAAATTCCAACCATCCAAAAACAGTTACAAGTTTGGATCTGATAAACAAGCATCACTAGGCTCAATTATAATTAAAATACCAATATTCCAAAGTCGTATCATTATACTCAAAGTAGATGTTGTCCGAGCTGACGCTCCTTTTCTTATTGGATTAGATGTTTTGGATAAATATAAGTTCTTTGTCAATACGGTGGAAAATAAATATTGCTGTACTGCATTAAGCCTTAAAATACCTTTAACACGCAATAAAGGACATATTTATTTGGAATGAAATATAGACAAGGAAACATTTTTCACTTCCCAAGAATTACTCAAGATACACCGAGGATTTTCAAATCCTACATCCGACAAACTCTATAATTTGCTAAAAACAGCAAGACCGTGGGAAACCAATTCCCAAACACGCCGTACTCTAGAAAAAACACAAGAATGATGTGAAATATGCCAGAAAATCTCTCCGCCACCAGTAAGATTAAAGGCTTCTTTACCATCAGAACAAAATTTAGTCGTCGGACAAGAACTTTCCGTAGATTTAATGTGTTTAAATAGTAAAGCTGTATTACACATTGTAGATACAGCTACTAGATTCTCTTCAGCAATATTTTTGGACTCCAACGGAATGAACTACGGACAATCAGTAGAAGGTGTTTGGTTACCCTTTATTGAAACATGGTGTACCATGTACACAGGCTATCCGAACAGGCTCACAGCCAATAAAGGTTCCGTTTTTACTTCAGAAAGATGGAAAAATATCACCGATATGTTAGGAATCAAACTTAGATTATCAGGGGTAGAATCACACAGTTCACTTGGAATAGGAGAGAAATTACACGACCCACTTCGCAGAATTTACAAGAAAGTTAAACTTCAACACGAGAATATTCCAGGAGTTCTCATCCTAAAAATTTCTATTAAAGCTATGAACGATACGATAAATGACAGAGGACTAGTACCTTCTAAATTAGTTTTTGGAATCATACCCAGATTTCCAATTATTAGCACAGATTTGCCTCGTCAGAAGGAAAAAATGGAAGCCCTATCTTTATCATATATGGAAATGAATGCTATCGTAGCAAAACGTAAACTTCTTGCAGCACTAACCAAGAATATACTCCCAGCTGCGGATAGAACCTACAAATTAGGAGAAGAAGTTTTAATATTTTCCGAAAATATCAAGGAATGGGTAGGACCGCTAATCGTATGTCATGTTCACGGTAGAACTATCACTGTTCAAACCCCAGATGGAACAAAACTACAAAAATTTAATGCTTTTCAGATAAAACCGTATCGAAGGAACTACAATGATAATTCAATTGTAGTTAAATCTAATGGTGAACATAAGAACTCCTCCAGTTATGCTTTTATTGCTGAAATTATTAAACCATCTGAACCCAGAGCTTAGCAATTCGATAAAGCGAAAAAGAAATAAATAGAAGGATTAATATAACGTAAAACATGGCAAATAATCTGTAGGAAAGATGTTCCAAAAGATGCGAATATATTCAGAGGTGGATATTTCTAGCCATTAAAGATGAAGGAACTAATAAAAAATATGGAAACTCGTTTTATTGTTCAAGGACACAGATATAATATGAAAAATTTACTTGTACACGAAACCTCTGTTTCTAAGAAATATTCAACAAAAATTATAGTTGGAATAGCCGCCATTTTTTGTTTCCAACTGTTTTCTACTGATGTTACACAAGCATATATACAAAGTACCAAAAAACTAACTAGAGATGTGTTTATTGAACCCCCAAAGGAATTTAATCTGAAAACAGATGAACATATTAAACTATTAAAACCATTATATGATCTAACAGATAGTTATAATTATTGGGGTAAAACGTTAAGAAACCATCTAGAAAAAGATTTAGGTATGGAATCATACATATCCGATGCTGCATTATTCTTCAAGCACATTGGTAACAAACTAATTGGTATGTGTGCTACTTACGTTGATGACAGCTTACATGGTGGTAACAATGAATATGATGAACTCACAAAGCTTACCGAGACCAAGTTTCAATGCAAGCCAAGGGAATGGGACACTATGCAATTCTCAGGTGTTGAAATTGAAAGTAAAACAGATGGAAGTATTAGCATTCATCAGAAATGATACATTAGTCGCATTAAATTATTACAAAGTGATGCAGACTATAAAGTATTTAGATCCCCAAGAGCGAAGTTATCATGGATTACACAAACAAGACCAGACATAGCTTGTGCAGTTGCTTTACTCGCCCAAGTTACTGAAGAACACTTCCACAAAAATGCAAAGAAGTTCAAAAGCGAAATGAACAAGATTATTACGAAACTACATAAGACAACGTACAACTCATTAAAATATTCTAAGTTAGATAAAAATATTCTTAAATTACAAGTATATTCTGATGCATCATTTGCATCTAATTATGATAGATCTTCACAGATTGTATATATTATACTTTTTTCAGACAAATATAAGATATGCCAGACACTCTATTGGGCTTCATATAAATCAAAACGCATAAGTAGATCTATATTAGGTAGTGAGACAATGGGCATTTGCTGATGCATTAGATATGGCTTACTCTATTAAATTTGATCTCGACTCTATCACAAAAATGAAAATATCTATAGCTATAATCACCGATAGTTTATCGTTGTTTGATATTGTGACTAAGGCAACCAGCACGACCGAGAAGCGATTGATGATTGATTTAAAAATGATTAAACAATCATATTATAACTTCGAGATTGATGTAATTTCTTCTGTTAACTCTGCAAATAATTTAGCAGATGCGTTAACGAAACTCAAGAATGAAAATATTTTAGACCGTGTCTCATCAAGTTCTATATTAGACCATCCAATTAAACAATGGGTAATCAGAACTAATACCAAGGACGGTGCTTCGGACAAAAGGAAGAAGAGGGAATGTTAATATGTATATTCACAAAAACGTAATTTCTACGCTACACTATTTACAAGTTTATAAATCCCGTTGAGATATTTTCTACTGTAAGTAATTTAATTATTACTTTTATGTTTATGAGGGGATTCTATGTTTTTGCTTGATATTTCTATTTTTTGATATTTTGATATTTTTTACTCATAATAGAATTGTGTTGAACTATTTGTTTACATATATAAAAGACGGCATCAAAAATCCATCTCTTGGATTTCCTGGTATCAATTATCAAGTTTACACAAGACAGTTTAGCGACAATAATCACGCTTCCGTGTCAAGTCTAAGCGTACTACGGGCCATGAAGGCAAAATTTATAAAGTATAATTTCGGCCGGGATAACGACTACTGCTGACAAAAAAAATGCACACCGAGTTCATACTGAGCTCATGTTGTTTGTATGACGGAAATAAAAAATGTTTAAATAAGAATATTTGTGAAGTATGTCGGCTGTCCTGATATGCCGGAAACAGGCCATTTAGACCACGTGCAAATATGTTACACAAATTCAGAACCCCTTTTCGTAATCATATCCCAAATGGATGATTTTACTCAAAATTGATGGCTGTAATTTCCAAAGGCTAAATGGCGAAAAAATGGGAGCAAATAGGATATGACTGCAAACATTCGTCTCCTAGTTCATCACTAATCCGAAAGAGACACACTATCAATGGTGAAATGGATGGGTGGCGTATCTGATCGGCTGGAATTGGTTTTAGGCTATCAAATTTCGCTCAGTCAGGCTTTCGATAACCTGTATGGCGCTTAACTATCTTTATGCGAGATTGAGTAAGTGCTCAACCGCCGACACTCGTTTGTACTACTTGACAATATATTTCTTGGTCGACTCTCTAAGACTATGTTGCGTGTTCGTTGTAGCAAAGCGCAATGCCCATTTCTTGTCACTGTCACCGGGAATGAAAGTCGCATTTGAAAGGTTGTGGAGATAGAGTGACATACATGCGATCCTCATAAATCGAGAAATAGACAAGGCCGATGTGCATACACACCGAAAATGTTCGTTGGCCTCGTCCTCCCCTGGCTTGTCCAGTGATTTTCTATATGTACAGCTAAAGTCACATCTTGTTGGTCCCGTATTTACGACTCACTCCGTGCCCTTCATTTGTTGCTCGAGTACACAGGGAGGCACTGGAAGCTTTTGAGGGAAAATCAATTGACGTATTACGTCGTTCGACTTCATATATTCAAAACATTCACACAATCAGACGAAAAGCATAGATCGTGACTAAAAACTCTGAATAAATGCTACTTTTGGTTATGACTGTTACACATAACAACCACAAGAAAAGATCTATTCGAAACGAAGTTTTTGATGCAGACCGTGTAAAGGCAGTTTTAATGGAGCATCTGGATGCAGATAGCTACTTCTATGCTGCTCTATATTTTTCATCGATAGCTCGGGTAATGTTTTCATTTCTAGTATCGGTAGTTGCAGTCTATGATGCTCACTGTTTCGGGACTCCGAAAGGAATATCATTCAAAGCATATGATTCTGACGCAAACCATGGACAAGTTCTTATCTGTTTGATGGCAGTAGCCGACAATGAAACCGAACAAACATGGAAAATGTTTTTAAATTTTCTTATTGACAGCATTGGCATGAATGAAACGGTGTCCGAGTCATAAGTAATCAGGACAAAGGAACTCGTGAATATATTCAAGCCATTTTAGAAGAATCGAAGCTCTTCCACTGCAATATGCACCTTAAATACAATGTTTTTAAAAACAGCGACACACAGACGGGCAAAGCCATATTTCAGGCAACACTTGCCGTCAATCATGCTACTCTACATGAATCTATCCGTCAATACACAGAGAATTTTGGCTCATACGTGTCCAAGGTTTCGGGGGACGAACAGTATCCGCTCTTATGTGGTGGCCTGTATGGACGTAGTACGACAAAGGGTGTTGAGGCCATGAACAATGTAATGAAGGGCGTGCGTGGATCATCTGTTGGTACCGCCTTTTTAAGTGCAGTTGAAAACGATCATAAACGTCATATAAAGGCAATGTTGTATGCCAGGTCCATTAATGATGTGAATTGGAGCCGTCAACAGTGAAGAAAATGCTGGAGAGTGTGGAGTTTTATTCACCTACTTCTAGTACTGGGCACGGCACATTTCTTGTTTGTGTTTTGCCCACAAACGAAAAACGTACCGAATGTAGAGTGCAATCCAAGCGCACACACCTTGAGTCCTACAATGTAAATCTCAAAAATAATACGTGTACCTGCGGGGTGTGGGCCCTGAAGGACTTCCCATGTTCCCATGCATCAAAGGCATACCGCGCTGCTAACACAGATCTCACAGACTACCTGTCCAAATTGAATACCACTTCTCATCTCAAGAAGCAGTATTACATCCACGAATATATTATACCCATGATTGTGGAGCTTGAACCATGCTCGTCAGTGTCGTTTTCTCTGAATATTGCACTCCTACGTCCACGTGGTCTCCCCAGAAAAAGACACATTGTAGGGGCTTTGAAAGAATAAAAGGCACGAAAGTGCGGCCTATGCAGCGCTAGGTCTCATAATATTCAGACATATCCACAATCAGAAGGAGCTGTGGTGACACAATAAAGGCCCAATTTGGGTGTGGTTTTTCTGATTTTTACGTTATTATATTTGTGTAACATATTTGCACGTGGTCTAAACGGCCTGTTTCCGGCATATCAGGACGGCCGACTTCACAAATATTCTTCTTTTAACGTTTTCAATTTCCGTCATACAAACAGCATGAGCTCAGTATGAACTCGGTGTGCCATTTTTTTGTCAGCAGTAGCCGTTATCCCTGTCAAAATTACACTATAAATTTTGCCTTCGTGGCCCGTAGCACGCTTAGACTTGACACGGAAGCGTGATTATGCCAGCACTGGCATTTATATAATAATTTTCTTATTTTCTTAAAAAGTTCATTTTAATTTTTTGGGGCGTTCTGTATAGCACACCACCCAATCGGATTACAATTTATTGAAAGCTTCTGTTCAAAAGCCCAGATCTTCACTGTAGCTTAATATTATTCGAATACTTGTCAGCATTGAAATTATTAGAACATTGAGTACACTACAGTGCCCAATCAGGTTACAGTTGATTGAAAGTTTTTGTTAAAAACACCGAGGTCTAGACTGTATCATCTTAATCCATTGGTCGGAATTACATTTGTTTAATTCAATAAATTACATTTTGACAATGCATTTATTTAATGAAATACAATTTGACTTTAATCGGCGGTTTTGTACCAGTTTTGACTTCAGTTTGCCCGGATATGCTTGTATTAACATTTTACAATCGTAAACATGTCAACAACGATTTTCTTCCAATATTAGGGCATCTCTAGTTCGGTGATGAGTTTGAATAAAAAACAGTAGTTTGTTATGTACACAAGGGCACATACAGAGACTTGAAACTGGTATACACATCTGGTTTGAGTTTGCATTTCATGCAAATTTTTATATTAAAGCGTGCTGTTTGCACTTGTACAATTTCGGAATGTGTATGTTCTGTACCGCTACAACCAATGAAATGGTTCTGCGTGTCCATGTTCAAGACCGAACATATTTTTTTGGGGGAGCCCGGAAATGGAGTTCTCAATGTGAAGTATTGTCTGTCGTGTGGTGACGCGGCGAGACAGCTGTAAATTGCACTGCACGAAATGAGTGATGGTTGTTCTGCACGGTGACTGTACTGAGCAAAAAGATCGTGTATAGATGTGATTGGAACGTGAACTTGACATGCGTGTATGCGTGTGACAAAAAGTAGACTGAGAATGGAAGAGTACGCCACGGATCTTTTTCAATGACGGTGTGGAAACATGCACAGTTGATGTTATGTGCCAGATTCTTTTTAGAACATGACTTCAAAGGGAGAAGAAAGCGATATATCGGCGTGCGAATCAGGATGGGGCAAAGCGAGGAAAAAAGCGAAACTACCGGGACGGACGAAAAAGCAACAGCGGCAATTACTAATTTTACTCACAGAACTTCACAGGCAGCAAGAGATCATTCTAGCGAAGGAGAAGAAAGAAATTGGAATGGATGATGAAGATGGAGAAGGAGAGAAAACCGTTACGGATTATCGGCTTATGAATTCATGGAATGATTTCACGATGTATGACGGTGCAAGCTTCATATTCAGTTATGAAGTTTGCACCGATTGGACTTTTGAGCAGATTTTCAGCGTCTCGAAAAGTCTGTTTTACCGTCTTCGGAATGAATTGGTTCAAATCTGTCTAGAAGTCTGGAAAAAGATCCCGAACAAGGGTGGGGAATACGAATCAAGTACAGAAACAAGAATGCTTACAGCATTATCAGCAATGTGGTCTGGATAGTACAGGTCCGTGCGGAATGAAAGGGAGCGAATGGAGGGCAATGAAGTGCGAATATATGTGGTGGATTTATGCACCTATCTATTGGAGAAATATGGTGCAGTCTTTTTCAACAGGAGACCGAATACGGATGAGTTGAAAGAAATTGGAAAAGGTTCGGGCGACAAGGTTTCCCCGGGTGTGCTGGAATTTTGGAATGTGTTGACATGTCTGAAGGGACAACAGAAATGGACAGAAACGCCGGACGGGTTAGTTACAGAGGGGAACATGAAAATGTGGAGGTATGGGTCGACATGGATTTGTACTGTTGGGCGTGGTCGAGCGTGAAGGCTAATCCGAACGAAAATTTCAGTAAGGGAACGACTTCGTGAGGTATTACGAACGTTTTCCAGTCCCACATAAATATGTGGGATTTAGAGGGGTATGTGATAAGACCGTCCGATTTGAGATAGCACTTGTTGTGCTTTTTAGTAAACGAAGAATATCCTATGTGCTCGATATTTGTAGACGTAGACGAAAACGACGATAATGGAAAGGCACACGGCTTGAACAATGCGCACAAAACCGTTCGGAAAAAATTCCCCAGTTCTTCTACTAATTACTGGAGAAGTAAAAACTTCTCTACTTTTCCGTTCGGAACGAAGACCAGGACATATCGTCAATAATAACCGAAGGGGTCATCATACTTCATAATATGATGATACGGGTAAGGCAGGGTAAGTATATGTGTAAGGAAGACAAAGGAACGGATGTGGTAGACAAGGTCTTTGACTGGAGGAACGGAAAATTGGTCCGAGATACATACAAACAGAACGGAACATGCGACGTGATATTGAAAGAAGACATGAAACAGCACCGTACGACTATGGAGGTAATGAAATGCGTGCAAATGTTCTGACAAATGAAACCGATCGGTATACACTACAGAAGGAACTGTCAAACCACAATAGGGATTTCAATTTGGGGATGTAGTATAACGTACGTAATAATTAACTTGCACGTGGTTGTGTTGTATAAAAAGGTCGTGATAATTTGAAAGGTAAGTGGTTTCATTATTTTGATAATCAGTAACTGACCTTGTTCTGATAACCGAATGGAGCACGGACTGGATGTCAATTGCATGTTCATAGTCGTCTACTATTTTGAACGTCGCGAGAACAAAACTGAAGAACGGATGTTACGAAGTATAGCATGTAGTGGGTATCACATTTTTCTGCCACCTGGTAAATATCGTAACGGGTGCGAAGGGAAAAATAACTTCGAGACGGAAAGAAACTACAACCGTTCTAACATCTGAAATTCGTGAGGTATGTACGTGTTACATGAAATATGAACATTTTAAAGTGAATGATATAAACCGGTGTCGATAATGAAAAAACCATAACAAAAAAAAATCATATGTTCCATGTTAAATTTAATAATAAAATATCGAAAACGGTTGTAGCAATTATTGTACCCACGGGGATCCCAATTAATATCGTAGTATGTGCTAAAAAACATTTTCCCGCCGTCGTACAGAACGATAAAAATAATCAAAACCGAATATCAACACCTGCGCTCCTAAGTCACTTTCCATACCAGTCGTTCTTGCCGATGTTGGTCTATCATTTATCCCTCTTCTCACTTCTACTTCCGATGTTACGGCACTGTCCTCTCCTGTCATTCTATATCTGAACAAAGCCGTTCGGTTTATGGTAATACCTCCATTTCCGTCTACATCTCCAAACTTTGGTATAGTTGACAAGTACTTCGCTTCTTCAATAAATTTGAACGTAATTCCTATCCCTTGAATTTTCTCTTTCTCCCTCCGTATTCGGCTTTGGAAAATAGCATGAGTCATCTTTTCCAAGTCCGACTTTTGCGCATTTCCGGTACGGTTCCCCAACAGGACTTGTTTGTAACAAGAATTCCAAAATTGACAATCAAGGGCTACAGCAGGCCACTTGCTTCGGATGGAGTGCTTATACCGGTTCATTCCATACTTTTCTGTACAGATTTTCTGCACTCCAGTCCATATGCACTCGTCTGTCTGTACTATGTTCTGCGTTTGCAATACCCATTTCTTCTTATTAGTGCCTCCCGGGCGGTCCATTGCGATCTCCCTCGCTTCTCTTCTTCTATACCGAACAGTGATATGTTTCTATTTTTCGACCCACGTTGTCTACAAAGGACTACTTTCCTTATCTTGTTCTCTCCTTCCTGTACAGTTTCTTTTGGTTCGCCATCACCTTCCTGCGTCAACATTCCGTGTGACCTTCTATCATCTTTCCTCCGTACAATATCCTGTTTCGACCATACGGACATGTCGCCGGTCCCATGACCAACTTCTCTAAAATCGTAAAAGGATGCTTTGTCCCCATATCATTCATCTGTAGAATAATCCAACGAGGAGCCCATGTCCATATCTCCAAATTGTAGTTTCCGCTTTGTCGCTGCTGTGGGCAACATCGGACGATACCGTTCTTTTGCACTCCTATGTTCCTTCACATCGCTACCCGGTTCACTGTCAGCATTATACCGAAAAGGCGGTTTTTCCGTGGTTGCATAACTCCGTTCGGTACTTCTACTCTCGTTTACCCTTCGGCCCACATTTTCGTCACGTTTATTTTGAATAAGTGTTATATCATCATGTTCCCCATTTTCCAATTTAGTTATTTTCGACATTGGCGTAGTCCGACATTCATTTCTCGCAACGGTTTGGGTTTTTTGTATTTCCGTACGGTTTCTGTCGTCGTGTACTGGTGTTGCTACACAACCCACTGCACCTTCCTTCTCAACTTCACTCTTTCGACCGGTATAATTTTCATCTGCATGCGGTACGGTTCTATCCTTATTACAACTGTTCTCGAAATCATTTCGAGAAGGTTCTTTTCTTCCCCATGCATCTGATTTTCTTTCCATCAGAATTGTATGAAAATTAAATTGTCGCATCTCCTCCATTACGGATTGATCCAGCACTCCGTCATCACCATTGCGTTCTTCGTTCCGTGCGGTTGTAACATGCGAACATGCGTGGTCGTTATGTTCTCCTCATCTCCTGTTTCCACGGCCACTTCTTGCGTTTCCCTCACTTGTCGCTCCTGCCGTTGCGGTTCATAGACATCAGCACTGTCCATGATTCCTAAAATAACAATAAAAGTACGTACCTGGATGATGTTCTGTTGATGTTATTTACTCCGTTCCGGTTTGTTGCAAGAGTCTTTTGCTGAGCGCATCTTTTCAACATCGTCAAGAGACATAAAAATGATACAAATTTGGCACACATCGTCACAGCATTTCATACCGTTTGGATCTTTCTTGACAATTTCATAATTTGATTATGGCAGTATTGCAGTGACATCCACTATCACTGCAGTACTGTACTATTCTATATCTGTACATTACTTCGGTTTTGCCACTTCTACTGTACGCATTGTTTACTTGTTTCACAATGTTACGTGCAAAATTTGTCAACACAATAATTCCGCTCGGCTCCCCTTCCCATTTCGAATACTTTCATTGGCCACTCAAACCAATAAAGAAATTTTGTAATTTATATGACGACGTAAAATCGAAGCTGATGAGTTTGCTGATGGGCTTTCTGAAAATCCCATCACCAAACACAGCACCATTTCATTAAAAACGTCCGTAATAAACTCCTTTATTCACCGGTGCCGGACTTATGAGTTTCCAGTTCATCAATTCGAACTCATCACCTAACTAGAAATGCACTTAAGGACGGAAGTCTGGTAAAGCTGGTGAGATAGCTTTAAGGAAAAATGCCTGTTTTCATCATACAATTGAAGAAAACATAAGAAAGCGTAAAGATTCTATAAGAAGGTAAAAAACGACATTTGTAAATTGATGGAACAAATTTTTTGCACTGACCATTCAATCAATGGCATTATTGCTAAAAATTGATTTTGAAAAGTACCACAATGAGGGTAAAAGAGATGGTGCCATGCTACTTCCAACAGTAAAATTAATGTAGATGCTGGAAGAGAGAAAAATAAGAGAACTTGGGGAAAGAGAGTGATGTGGTAAGGAAACGAGCCTCTAAGAACTACACTTTTTAGAAGCACGGTTATCTTGATAAGTACAACAGAATACAATTACTGGATTGTATTCTGAATGGTATTCGCCGTCAATGACCTGATAAAGTAGGAAATTATATGGGATTCTAAGAAGAGTAGAATGTTATAAAATAAAATCTGGTATGGCAAGTGTAAAAAGTGATATGTCATTTATACGTGTAACTGAAAGGTAATTTAATGTTGTATTGTACAATGTTCCACTCCTACAGTTTCGAATTGTTCCACCATCTCACCTTGTCATCCTCATATGTGCACCCTCCTGCCTCCCGAAATTACAGTCTTCTTCTCTTCCGTATGACATGCAGAACTGTGGTATCTTTTTGGACGACAACTTCGGGGATGTGAAGTGCCTCACGTTGCGTCATTGGTGAAGTTGTCGTCCATCGGTTACACAGTATTTTCTCCCCCATTTCTGTTCTTACTGAAATTTCCACTTGGCACTACGCATTTTTTAAGTTTTTTGCGTATAGCAGTACACTGTCGGAACAGAGGAAGACTCACGGAATGTGCATGGATAAAAGTTAGAATTTTCACTTTTCCATCATATTTCATTTTCAGTTATTTCATTGGACTAAGGACTAAAATTGGCTTTTTGTACCCAATAGCTATTTTCTAATCCCTAAAGCTGGTGAGACTTCTTTAACAAAAAATCATATTTTATTGGCTCATTTTGGATTGACTTGGGGTAAAAAATCATACAGTGAAGTTTTACACCATTCAAAATACAGTATTTTATTTCTTAAAGCTATCTCAACCTCTCTAAAATTCTCGTCCTTAAATGTTTAAGGACGGGGAGTTAACTAGATTATAATCTGGTTAATTTCGGTGAATAAACGGACGTTATTGGCGGAGCTGGTGAGTGTATGCCGACTGTAGGAAACTCAATCAAATTGTAACGAATGAGAAAGTCGAAAAAGTTACTGTATTCTTAACTAGATTATAATCTAGTTAAGTAATGGCATGATTTCAGAGGCTAAAAACGTCTATTTTTATCGCTGAGTCAATGAAAATGTAGTATAGAGAAATTAAAATCTCAAATTGGAGATCTCAAATTTGTTTACAAATCAATGCAATTAGGGAACAGAGGCTTCCCTCCGAACTCTTTCTGGTTCAGGCAGTAGAAAAGTCTGAAATTTATGTAGTGCGGTAACATAGGGTGTGGTAAAAAAATTACAAATGGCTGTAATTCCCGTCCTCTGTTTGGGCGACATTTGTAACGATGTG
>JAULBU010034696.1:0-35819 GCA_032358235.1 Odonthalia washingtoniensis
GAAACTCACACTGACGGGAAGTCAACAGTACTGCATCAAAATCTGTACTCCGACACCCACTGCAGTACGTCAATGCAATTATAGGATGAATACCACCTACAATTGGCATATGCAATTATTGGTTGAAAAACATTTAACCCACTGAACTGTAGCTCGGAAAACGTGTACAGGTAAAACCGCTTACACTACCTTCAAAATACCAGCATATGAAATTGAGTACCGACACCAAAATTCATGAATTCGAATTGATAGCTATCCTGGTACTATCCAGCAAAACTTAGACTTTGCTATTCAAACTCAGCTCGATAAGGATTGATGAGGTAATAATAAAATATAGACATTTTTAACATACAGAACCACGGAATCACCCAACATAACAACGTCACAACAGGAAGGGGAAACTCGATCCACCATACACGCACTGAGCAGAGTAATCTCTGCGTCAGGTCACAGGTGATCCCTATTCGTGCGCTGCGTCCCGGATCATCCCAGCTGCGAACCGAGCTGAGCGAAGGGAGGCCAAGTGGCCTTCTAATCTATATCCCGTAAAGCTTCCTAATAGATCCTGGGCTACCCATCACACCGCCCTTCGTTTGAACAGCGGACACAACAAACACCTGAAGTAGCCTAAGAATACTCACACTAAAATATACTTAATTTATTGATTTATATTTAATAATAAACGCAGATTTAGCCTCTAGGCTATCTATTTTTCGACAATATTTCGCTTCTTCTTGATTCTCTCTGAAAGATTTTGGTATGTAAGACGATCCTTGATCAACAGCTAGGTAGTGAGGAAGACGTATGTAAGTCATTATCCATAACCTCCTGATAGTTTTACAAATTTAGTCTGCAGAGTAGTTGCACAAAAACAGGCACCTGTAAAATAGAACCTTTCGGCGAAGACACGAATGATGGGTTTGTTATTGGTTAACATGTTATGAACAATTAAACGGTGGTTGAATCGTAAAACCTCTGTAGATTTTGTCAGACTAAACCTGCTTGGGGTAGCTACTTTCCTCTGAAACATTTTACAATCCTCACTTATCTTGGTCATATCACTCATAATTCCTTTTCGAAGATCCGGCGTGTTCGCCCTTTTCAAATGGTTCGTACGTTGATCTTACGAAAGGGTGCCCAAATTCTCTATAGATCCTTCTCATTTGTTCTTCTGAATAAAAATATATGGAGTAACCCTAACATAATATAATTGCATCTTCACCCATCGGTGCAGACCACCGATGGATTAGTATGTAATTATCTTATGCTAGGGGTTGTCTAAGCGTAGTAATATGGAGATATATTCCCTGGAAACTTATTTCCAGATTGTTCTGCAGCATGTATTTGTTATACATCAACGAAGGACATTCGATATTCTTTACCACGAAATCTACGTGAATAATAATTCTCAATCTTCTGAATGGAATCTGCATTGTAACTTCACCAATCTTCCCAATCTGCCTATACCCTTGAGCCTCTTCTTCGCTGATCGGTGTATTGAAATTTTTCGTCTGAATTACTTTTCGTACGCTTTATATTGAAACAGACTTATCACTGACTTCCTATTCGCACCTGTATCTAGAGTAATGTCCTTGAATACTCCCGCTCCATCATCCCTCAAACTTTCTATGCATTTTCGCGAGTGCAGCTGCCATGTCGCCGCTATATGCGCGTCCATGAACATATGAGTCAGTTGATAGCGAAATTTCGAAGGAGGAATCCTCTTGTACCGTCATCGTCATGATATCAGTATCTTCATTGAGATCATCGTCGACTAACCATTTTGCTCCGTCTTCTTCTCTATTTTCACATTTTTTCCTCCCATATCTTCATATTGACTACCGATGCGAGGTCTTCTACAGATAAGAAGGCTTGAAGGTGCTTGGATTTCAATTTATCTATTGCTTCTTCCACTTCATACCTACTATGCCTTGCATTTTCTCTGTGATCTGCTCCACAATCGAAGCAGCCGTTGGCTCCCTTCATCCAGTTAGATCATAGACTTTTCCCGTATGCGGAATATCCTGGCTTGACATCCCTGTTATTGTTATTATACCATGGTTTAGTCTCGCGCTTCGCTTCTCCACCGTATGATTTTTCGAGGGAGTAGTGCGCCTGTAATAAATCGTGATCGACCAAGTATATTGTGTTTCTTCCTACGCAATTGGACTTGTCTCTCAATTGATTAACATCTCTATCGACGGGCTCTTGGGTCGTCTATACATGCAATATCGAAGAATGATCTGAAGTTTTGGTATTTCTTTCGCCGTTAACAGTCTGTCGCAAATTAAACTATCCAAATGATTCGTTTCATATATCTGCTTTTGTAGTGAACCGAGATTAGCATCGAAATTTCTTAACACGCTTACCTCCGATTCTTCTGTCGTTTCTGACATTTCTCTCGGAAACTTCCTCGTTTTAACTTCGTTGGCATGCGAGCCCTCTTTGTCATCTGAGTTATAAAACTTCCTCAAAATCTATATAGATTCCTTGTAAGTATTTTAATCTCTTTTGTTAGTTAAAAAGTAACTCAACACATCACCAGAAAGCATTTTTGGTGTGGCTTTTAGTTTTCCCCCTCATTTACTTCGTAAACTATGGCCACGATTTCAAATATTATTATATTATTGTCAACGTTCTCTTCCCAGATTTTTGAAAACGATTTCTTGTCCACGAATGATCGCATCAAGCAATTGATCCCTAGTCCTTTCTCCCATTTATACTGACTTCTTCTGTAGTCTCGCAGTCCTATTCATGGACATATTGTAAAGAAACTGTCTGCTACATCTTCATACTTCATTGTTTCTCCATTCTGTCTTCTGGGTCTTCTTCGTCTCCTTCTCTCCTTACCGTCTTATCGTCTGAGTCGTTTCACATTTTCGAACCTTTTCTGTTGTCACTGGAGTCATTTATGAGATAGTCAGGACCTAGAGGTCGGCTTATTACAGTATATAACTTCTCACTTGGGTTCCTACATGGATTTCCTTCTTCAAACCTGCTCTTATGTCTGGGTGGATGACTAATTCTGGCTTCATCTCCTCGGTCTCCTTTATTTGATAATTATTGTCTTCGTTCTTTTCATTCTATAGTCTTTCTTCCTTTGGTACATATCCAACCGGCCTGTGGTACTCATCCCTGAAAAGGACGTTTATATTATCCCGGTCCTTAGCCACATTTCTGCTTATTGCAACGTATACTCCTCTGGATTTCAACATGTGATTCCATGTTGTCACTGTTTCCATATTCCATAACAGTAGGGTCCGCGATGTAAAAGATGTAATGAAGTATGATAATAGATCCTCAGCTTGAAGTCGGATATCAATGTAAGCGTTGTACATACTCTTGGTGTATGTGTCTATCTTTTCAGGTGGCATTACTTCTCTTCGTCTGTGGGTGGTTCAGACAACGGCTCCGTATCGTCTGTAATGGTTTTGCCTTCGCCCTTATTTTCTTTATCTCTTTTCTGCACTTTGTAGCCTGTAACTGTGAGTAATCATGGTGGTATTGGATATAACTAGAAGATTGTTCTGCCGAATATGTATCCTTTTCCCTTCCTTTTCCATGAATCTAGGGCTGGGGGCTGGTTCTTCATCCCATCCATTTGGAGTAGGTTTCAATTTTACTTTGGGAGCTCTTCCATCCTGCAGTTCTTCTGGGAACTATGCGAGTCTTCCTTCTTGCCAAAGTGGTTTTATTAGTGCCTCGCTTTCCTGTTGTTCCTTCTGGACTCTTTTCTGGTGTTATCTCTCCTTTCTTGCATTAGCCGACTGAGTCGTTCTATTAATAAAAGAATAGTTTAAACTGTCGAACTTATCCGGAAGACAACTAACTTTCTTGGGGAAAGAGGGGTATGAAATTAAAGAGAGTTAACCGTAAGGATCTGATTCAGAGTAGTGATGATACTTCCCTTTGTTCAAATTTTGACAACCAACACTGATTGGGTAGGGAATGATTACCGGCTGTCGGGTTGAGATAGTAGTAATATCCTGTCATTCCCTGAATTAGATTGATGAATAACTGTTACATTACTCTCGCTCTACAGTTTGTAAGTAACCCGCAGTACGATTTTGTTGGATCGGGTCTCCTTTCTCCGCTCGCTTATTTGAACCTGGTTGAGAACTGATTTCTAAAAATGTCTGAATGTCGATAAATGTGTCTACCGGTTCTTTATCAATTTTCCCAGTCGCACCGGTTATGAGTAGGTATACGAAAGTTAAAGATCAGACTGGAAGGTATTAACACGTGTGGTGAATTCTGTCGACAGGAGGAACAAATTAGGAATTTTTCAAATTAGACAATATGTATATCTAAACAAAATATATATGTATAAGTGTTTTCATACACGTCATCGAGTGTGACAACTTTTGGGTTTGTACAGTCTGGGTTTCACATAGTTCAATGTCTAGTCTGCGTGGGTAGGAATTGCTTACTGCAACGCGTAGCTTGAGTCTTTCAGTAAAATTACTGTGCGCCTAATTGTACCTGGTAGCTGTATTTCAAAATTCGGACCTGTTGTATTTACCCTATAGCACTGGTTAGCACATGTGGGCGTGATTTCTTATACGTCCCTCCCTTACTTGCTCCTTTGTATACCGGTCCCATCCTCCTATTGGAGCACATGAGATTTTCTCCGTTTGGCGGTTCGGATGTTCCTCTCTGCCATCATTTCCATCGCTCGCATGTATTCCTATCCATTCCTGTCATGTATCGTTTCACCGCATGCGCCTGTTCTTCCTCTTCCACGACAACCTTTTACTTCCATCATCACCGTCCTCTCCAACTCATACTCATCCGGTCTCGTCCCCCTCTTCTACTGTCATATTATCTCCGCATCCTCCTCATCCTTCATCCTATCTCCTCCTCTCCCTCTCCCGTCATCCTATGTTATCGTCCTTTTCCGTCTTGTTTTCGCACTAATAGTCGCATCGATGTAATCAACATCTACTAGTAGAAAGTTTCTTTCCCGATCTATTGATAACTTGCGTTTAATTGAAAAAAAGTTCATTGTCATAGATTTTGATATTTTTGAATTTTAGCATCTTTGAAATGAGGTTAGTCTTAAATTCAAAAATTCAAACTGTGGTTATTCAAATATTCATATGTCCCAAAAATCTATAAAATTGATCGGTGGAATTGTTGGTGTGACGAACCTCGGTTCCTTTTTCAATTAAAAAATTTGTCTGCCATTCATTGTTTAACTCACTATTCCAGCAACACTCCGTGTATTGTCACAGATTTTAATATTCTTGAATTTCAGCCAGATTTCTCTTTTACTGAATGTGGACCGAATATATTTTTTCTGGAAAATATTTCTGGGACAGCTGTAACCGTTCTTTACAACTTCTGTGATTGTATTGAACGTTGTTTGTACCTTCTGTGATTGCTGTGAACTTTGTTTGGAAGTTACGTGATTGATTTGAAATTTGCTTGGAAGTTACATGATTGATATAACTTTTTCATTTTATTTTTACTGTAGAATTTAATAATTCTGCAGCAATTCATGCTGTGAAAATTTCTTGTTCAGTGAACTAACTATATATTGACCAATCACAGTGCAAAACATTCCCTCAGTTGCGCGTTGTACAAATTTTTTAGTGTATTGAAATGCGGTGCTACAAAAATCATACAGGTAGCGATTCACAAAGAAAGAGGGCTGCTCACATTTTTAAATGTAGAAAGCCTTCTTTAAATAAATACATTATGAATAATCGTGCAGATTTGTTGGATGTAAAATATTTCCACGAAATAATTTCTTATATTAGGAGTCTTTTGGTAAATGATACTTTGTATTATCTATCCTGTTTTCCAGTATGTAGCCTACAAGCAATAATCCTACATTTCCATGACGAGCAGAGGTGAGCAAAAATTATGGCTCAAGTGATCTACGGGTTGTTCTTATCGTATATTAGTCTGGTTATTTATATAAGAATGAAGTAGACATATATTACCATCTTCACACGCAATTTAAAATGTTTTCCACCCCTTTTCACAAAATTCACGCCATTAATAAAACCCAGCAAGTATGTTTTCTGTGGAATTTTAAATCATTAATTTTTTGACGGTATTATAATGTGGATCGTTTTTATTGATCGTACCCGAACGTTCTTGGGTTAGATTATGTCGATTAATAGCAAAAATGTAAATTCTACTGGCATGACCCAGAGAATACTTTTCAGTTATAAGAGGTTGACACTAAAATAACAGTATTGAAATGGCTTGTACGATTCACTGTGGTCACATCCTTCTTCATCTTAGCTTCTCTCCACTTTTATTCTTGAATTTTTAAATTAATACGTAATTACCAATAGAAACATTTACCTATTTATCATTTGATTTTGAGGCTATGAATTTGAATTGCAGATTCCCTTGTCTTTCTTTTAATCTCATTAATCTCTCGATTAGTTCCTTCAGGAGAACAAACCAATTCATTTGTATTCAAATTCCATTGAATCTGCATTTCACCGTTTTTTTAATGTGCGACATAATACGTGTTATTATACCGGTGAGCGGATAGTCAGAAGGGAATCCAGTAAACACAGTAAGTGGGGCACGACCATCGAATGAAAATCTTTCGGAATTGTTTTGAACAAGTTGCAATATTAGTAAACATAAATCATTATTTTTCTTTAAGAGGATATTCAGAAAGGAGGGAGTAGCAGCATCGTAACAACTCTTGGAAGAGTATTACTACAGTGCGATTTGTGTGTACCGTACTTGGTGCAAAAAAGAATATATACAGTGCATTTTTTGTTTACTGCGTCCATTTATTTATTTTTGAAATGCGTTCCCAGATCTGAAAACCATGTAGTGACCATACCAAACGTTGAAAACCATCGTACTATACCACGAGTAGCACCTAATTCATAAGCTTCAAAGCACGGGAGAAGTAAATAACCGACAGAATGAAAGATGCATTGTCCTGCTATAATAATAGATATTCCATATCATCTAAACTAACTTCTATGTATAGAAAGTAGAAGAGAGAAAAATTTCCTTTCGTTTTCATGACTGCAGGATGTGAGTCAGGGGTGCTACATTTTACCCCAGGAAATTGAAAAATCACAATGCCGACATGAATTAAAATACCCTCTACATCAATATCCAATGATTTTACAGAATTAAAATTCTTTTTTTGTCAATTTTGTCGAATCAAATCCGTGATATCTGTGGGGCACGTTTTACACATTTTAGTAAATATCAATTGTGGTGAGCTATGATTGGGCCAACTGTACAGTAGGGTATTTTCGTTATTATTTTATGCCAGCTTCCACTCGAACGTTTTACAGACTAAGTGACAGGTATTTATCAATTTAAACAAATTGTATCGTACACACGTGTCCTACTTATTAAATATTGTGTTCCAATATAAATTATTGCAATTTTTACAGAAATAAGCATGTTCCAACTCTCAAACTCATTACATTTTAATGGCAGATTCGATCAAAAATTTTTAAAATTTTTAAAAGAATATTTGATCCAATCTGCCATTAGAATGTAATAAGTTCGACAGTATCCCTATAGGGCGTGGTTTCTGTCGCAAAGAAATATTATTCAAATTTGTGTTTTCAGCAGCCCCCACCGCCTCTTCGAGCGCTGCGTACACCTCACATTCCACTAGCCACTGCGTATTTAATCATCGGCATTGTTTTCCTAATTGTTTCTGTTTCCTACTTCTGAAATATAGTTCAAATCCTTTGAATACTGCAACTATCGATCCAGCTGTTTTATTACGTGAACATCTTGCAAAAATTGGAAGTGATTCTACACCTCAACCGTGGCATCTCAACTGATCTTAATATCAAAACTTTTGTCCATTTTAGATTGTATGTCTTAGTTATTACACAAGCTTTATTGTTTTCTTTCTCTTTATCTTTTACAAAAAAAAATACACAATTAATAAAAGTAAAGCTTACGATACACATGAGGAAAACAACATCAGAAGTTGCTCCAACCACCATCGATTTGAAAAACTACTGCATGCATCGTTTAGCAGCATCAACAGTAGCCTTAGTGCCAGCCGCTATTTTAATTTTCATCGGTTCAGACAATGTATGACTTTGTAATTCAGGTAACAATTGTTGTGCAATTAACGTAACCCGAATTTTTGACACCACTTACTTTCATAGCCTGTGCCTGAAGTTTCTTGAAATGATCTTTCAACACCATCCGTGATTTTTCACCATCTTTACCATGCATCGATCTCGGCCCTGGTCGCGGTACAGGTTGAGTCAAACGCGTCAGTGATGATGGAGGCGGTGCAGATAATTGCGACTGTGATGATGTCTGTACCTGCGATTTCAAATTTAATCGAGGTTCTAAAAGTCTTATTTGCTGTTGTTAAGGGTCAAGTTCTTCTTTCTGTTGTTGGAACTTATGTTCTAATTGTTTCTGTTCAACCTCATCAGTACGATTCATGTTGTGATTTTGTGATTTTGCGAGTTTTTTCAATTCTTTCAATAGAATTAGTTGCAGTTTTGCTAAATTTTAATTCTGATTACCAGTAATTTTGGATGACGTATCTTTCTCTGGCTATATGCGAACCTTCATTTTTTTGACCAGAGTGCTGACCGTTTCATTGACGGCATATGCACTGTCTCACACGCCTCCAATGCTTTAGATTTCGGATTCTGCGCAGGAATTTTCATAACATGATTTGTTCGCTCTTTTCTTCACTTCTTCTTCAATTCAGAATCGAACTCCCCAGAAAATTGATCATTCACATTGTTCGACAGTGGTTGTCGTTTTATGTAGTTAATTTTATTCATTTGATCATTAGATTGCAATTTCCGTGCGTTAGCTTATGTGTTGAATACAGCTAGAATTTCCGGATCCTGAACTCGATCAAAAGATTGTACTTGAACATGTACGTCTTCTGGCTCTTACGTTAGGGCTTGAGCGTCGGTTCGTGCTTGTTCTTGCTGAGTGTGTGTTTGAACTTTAAATTGTTGAACTTGAGATTGTACTTGTTGAGCTTCAGCTTGGGCTGGAACCAGTGCTTGTGTCTGCTGTGCCGGCTGTTCTTGTTGTTCGATGAAACGTAGAAAATGCTAATGTAAAGTGTTAGATTAACAAGATATTGAGCAGACTCCGGATGGGTACGACGAATTGAGCAGACGCTTGAAAGACTATCGTAGGCTTGTTAGATGTTTTTGTTAAAATGTTTCCCTTTTTTTATTAATTCTTTCCTTTTTTCATTCCTTCTATTATTTTTTAATTGCTTCCTTTTTTCTTCTTCTCTTCATTTTTTAATTGCTTCCTCTTTTTCATTCCTTCCGTTTTTCATTCCTTCCTTTCTTCAAAAAACAATCCTTGGCACGTTCCTCTTTGACGTCATATGGTCTGCCGTCTTAACAAAAACATCTATCACGCAGCACATTCCTTCCTTTTTTTTCTTACCGCTTTTTTATACTTTCCCCTTCAAGGGAAAAGAATATGTAGAAAAAGGAGAAAGAATTAAAAGATAAGGTATCTTTTAATTATTTCCCCTTTATTTTATTCTTTCATTTTTTTCACAATCTTTTGAAGAAGGCAGTAGAGTTCAATGGCTGTTGTATGTACGTACCAGATGACACACAGGATGCCGATTTCCACAACCCTGATATCATAGTCCCTGTCTGTGTAGCTTCGGTTGTCCAAGACCTACCTGATTGGAATGGTGCCTTTAGCCATGTGAGTGAAAATGAAGGAGTTTCTTAATTCCAGTCCATTTGAGACGGTTGATGCGACTCTAGTTGCGTTGGGGGAATCATTGCCCCCTGATTCAACTCTACAATATGGCACGGAGTCAAATAAGTTCCAAGCGACTCGTCCCAATTGCGACGTTCAAGTTCAAAGTACTTAACTATTGTTGGCTCCATGACATGTGTCTTATTCATAGTTTGATCTGTAATATGCTCACCGCCATTAATGTACAAGTAATTTTGAACTGATTGAAATACCGAGCGATCTAGACAGTGCCCAACCGCAATTATGTCCAATTGAATCTTGTTTACAGAATCGCCACCTGGCATATCGTCTCCGAGAGTTCCTAAAATTCGTAGATATCGCCTTTCTGTGTCTTCTTCCTTTCTAGACAGAAGAAAGGAAATATCATGTGCATTTTGAGAGTAGAGCCATCAGCATAGTGACATCGGTGGGCGAAGATGTTCAGAAGCTTGGGACGGATGTGTAACAGACAGAACCGAGAGGTGAAAAGAAACATAAACAGGATAGAAGTTTTGGTATTATTGATGGATGTATTTTCCAATTTCAGCAAACCACGAGAGGGAGCAATCGCATCTCACTTTCATAGCGTCAGAAAAAGTCCCCCAATGCCCCTGTTCAATACGCTCCTAGGATTTAAATTTAATTGCCTCTTTCGTAAAAGTTTTGTGCGTAAAGTAACTCTAACGTGCTGTTTGTGAATGGTTGATACTTTGTCATTTTTTAGGTGCATTGAAAGCTCCTGCTCAACAACTGATATCCAGATTGAAAGTGTCTTATACGCGCTACGAATGGACGAGAGACCTTCAATATATAGATAATTTGGAGATTTTTTAAAAATCTTTGTCTTCGGTTTATTATCATTATTAAAATCTTCTTGTTTCCGCTCTGTATCAGTGACGCCACAGTCACTTGGGAGTAATCTAAATATTCAAGGACAGATAAATTTTCCCTCGGAATTTTTTCACCAGAGCTACTCACCCAAGCTCCGTGAACATCGTCAAAGATGAATTCAACTTGGCAATCTGTAATGTTATGTTCTAGTCCGCTTGCATACTTGATGTTTCCAGTCCCAATTAATTTGGATTTGCTTTTCCGCATGATACCTTAATTCTTTGTCACCAAGACTTGAAATGGCCACCAAACGCACTAGTCATCAACAATCCACAAGACTTCTTTTTTATCTGCAGTGTTTGGAAGACGAGAGTCAAAATTGATATTATATCAACAGCTCCGTTTAATTTTCTTGCCCGTATTAAGTAAAATCGAATATATTTGGCTATGATGCCTCGATATTTTCAAACGCGATGCAGACATCGTAGTTGGGTCTGACTTTGTAATCGTGTTTTATTTTTGACGGTTGATTTGACTATACGGGCAATTGCTGTTGATTTTCAATATGACTACGTGGGTGTGGCTTGTTTTTAACGTGGTGGTAGACGGGTATGGATACGAAAGAGAACGGGAAATCGAGATGTACTAATTAATATTAAAAAATGTCTACCAGTTTCAAACGTGTTGTATGTTGATTTTTTTGTCCGATACTGTACTCAATTTCATATTTTTGCCGTCTTATAAGTGAAACACTTTTACCAAAAATGTAAAAACAATAACTGCTCCCTCATGGAGTAAGCTTGATCAGCCGACTCCCTAGACTGAAGCCACTGTCGAGCGCCCTAATGTGGAGGACTTCATAGTGTCGGAGTCAAAAAAACAGTTGTCAGCGAAGGGTCTCCTACCGTGCCCCAGAAAATTGGTCGTGCAGTCCTGTCCTTTCCTGTCCCGTCCCTGTCATATCGGCCGGGAGATGCTTGCTTCGGCCACTCATTCTGTAGTCAAAATTTTTACACGTGTCCATGTGTACACACAATCAGCCAATAGTTGGTTCTTCCATTTGAAACGTTTTAGATTGCATTACTATTATTATAATTATTGAACATTCTCGTGGACGTACCGAGCCATTGATCGTCAACATGTAACATCTTATTTCCTCCGATTGTTTTGGTCTGCATCATGTGGCGTGTTGTTTATTCACGGTAACCGCTTCTAATTGTTGTTTCTTCGTCATGTCTGACCTTTCATAATCTTTTTTACCATCAATTATTCATCTTCATTGCATACATGGCTTTACTGTCAGGTGTTCATCTTAATTTCAACCATCATGAAGTATTTTTCTTCCCGATTTTATTTGATTATGACTCAATAGACACTTCAGAGGGATTATTCAATAAACTGGATTGTTATTTTTCCATTCCTATTTCTATACGTCGACCTTCAACACCGTCCACAACATCTTCACGATACCAAGAAGTGAACTCATGGCGGAGTTGAATGCACCAACAAATGCAACAAATCCGACCCGTTCACATCTATCAGGTATTTATAAAGTATAAATAGTTTTACAAAGTTCCTGTTGGACCAGTGGGGATCATACAGACGCTGCACGCATAAAATTCGGCATCTCTGTGTAGGGAATGAGAAATGGGTCTGGGAAACTGGCCATACCGTTTGTTGCGTACTAGCGTACATAGCCATGTTCCAATAATTTACCTTCTCCCATACCGATTGTAAAATGCCTTTTTTCTTCCCTTGCTCTCCTTTTTTCTTAAAAGACAAAAAAGGAACGATTTTTAAAAAAGGAAAGGATCCTAAAACATTGAAATGTGTCACTTTTTTAATTCTTTCTTTTTCTTATTGGGAATGTTCATTTAAATTTCATCATTAATAATGTCATTCTTCTAGTGCAACCCGTCACGGTTAATAGAAATATGATGAGTCTTGGTATGTTCATTCAAATCGTGTCAGTGATAATGCCATTCTGCAACGGCATCAATGACGTCGTGGCAAGAGAGCTGAAGGTACGACACTGGCGTGGTATAGTTCTTCAATGAATTAAAGATAGTCATATTTCCATGCTAGAGTGAACCCGATGTCTCCGGGACTCGTTTGCAAGTCTACACGAAACGAAACGGACAACGGCAGTATTTTGATTTAAAAATTTGAAAATCGTGCTCTTTTAAAATAAAAACTATTCAACAAGCAACAATAGAGTTGGAGGGAGTTCACTACGGATTTTACGAAAGTCTACTCAACACAAAACAGACAACGACATTAATTGTTTGAAATCCTTGCTCTTTCAAATTGAAAAGTATTCAACAAACCACGTTAAAGTAGGACCTAGTCCGGAAGTTGGAACCGGGTCAGAACAAGCTTATAAACAAGTCTCCGCTGCAAGCATCTGTTTTGAATGAGATTATTTCATCGAAAATGATGTCTTCCTTCCAATATTTGGCACGTCGACGTAAGTATTATTATTCCATCCTCAATTTTTGTCTGAATTTCGGAGATGCTTTTAGCATCTCAACATCTGATCTCCTCAACATGGTCAACAGTCCGTGAAGTGATATACCTTTTCTGGATTCCTGTAAGTGACATCCATCTCGAAATTATATGTCAATGCTTGAGCGTAATATTTTTAGGGCCCAAAAACCGCAGATTGCGAAGAAAAAGCGAACGGCAAATACGTCACTGCCATCTGGAGGTATAGTACGGAGGGCTAGTAATTTAGCTGTTTTCCCTATTAGAAAACGCGCGCATATCTCACAACATTATTAGCCTGATATAGGCCATATTGACCGTGGACAAACAAGAGATCGTGAAGATGAAGAAGTTTCAAACCCGATTCCTGTTTGCGATAATACCAATACAGAATCTCCCAACAGGCGCGATCCGGACCTACGACTAACTAAGATAGTACTTCAAACACCTGCGGCATCTGGACGAAGTAGTCATACTACGGTAAATTCAGATTTGATAGATAGTACTCTTGTAAATCGTAATGAAGACCGACATGACGGTCACAAAGGAAAAAGCCAAATAAATGACATGGAATGTATGAGACCCGAAACAAAGCTACTATATACAGTACCAGTATCAGTAAATGCGTCAAGTGGTAGGGATTCACATATATCGATATCCACCAGTAACGGAAATGATTGTTAGAAAGCAGAACCTACAGTCAGAAGATAGCCAAGTACTGCGTCAAATCATATTGGGGACCGAACGGAGAATAAGTGGTCCTATTGAAGCTCTTAAGAAAGAAGTTAAAGAGGCCATTGGATCAAGTGAGAGGAGATTTGATCAGCTTGGTATTGACATACCGAAAATTACTGCTGTTAATTTCGGATCGGAGGGAGGAAGGTAGGCAACAAAATCAGGTAAACGAAAACAAATAGAGGAATGAGTACCCCTGTTTGAAAAACGTTTTAACTAGGAGTCTATGCAGTTAGTATTTTAAAGATGTTCTTGTGAAGTCGTCTCATCCTTCGTGAAGGGTTATGTTGCTCATGAGGTTAATAGACAAGCGGCCACTGCTTTGAAGATTCTCATGTCCCCAAAAATGACGGTAGAGAAGAAAGTCCTTTTCAAAGAGGATATTGGTAAGTTTTTCAGTCAATTTAGGAGAGGATTCTTTCTGACTGTGCTCCTCGGCATGCAACAGAATAAGTTCGGTATCTACAAAAGCCGACAGAAGGATGACGTGTCGGAGGTATCCGACAAAAGCGCCAATTATGTGAAACAACCCATGTGGATTGCTGCAGGTTACATTACAGTAGAACATATAGATCTTACTGGAAAGAAGACGGAAAAGTTGGAAAAAGTAACACGCCATCCATTATGGGTCGCAATTCACACGACGACGAACTACGAAGATGGAATTTCAGGAACGGTTATGCGTCCATATCGAGCTATGAAATTCCTCTCTGGGTATCAGGAAAAATACTCCGCCATGTTAGTTCAAAGCTGCCCAAGTATAGAGCGACTGTGCGTATCCATTCTTCAAGGGGGTTGGGTTACTTTTCGTACACTGGAAAGAGATGGGATCTAATTTCGAACAAAAGACAATGCCTTTGGGCTGGTGTGAGCCCGAACTTGATGACGGCGCATTCGATATGAGTAACTTGGCGAAATGTTGCCCAGGTTGTTATCGACCGTCATCGCAACATACCATTGCTTTCGGAAAGAAAGATGGAGAAGAAGATAAAGAGAACTTTCGTTTATTCAATTATTTGATAGGATCACATCCACGTATGATTCTACTCGTGACGCATGAAGTAAATTTGAGACATAAAGCAGGGTATTCAAGTGCATCTTGAAGGCGATTGACATGTACGGAGGTTATAAAGAAGCCTGTTAATGTTATTGAAGTAACATGTCGCTTTCTGACATTCTATACGGGCTTTAAATTCTGTGCTTCTCCTCTAGGTTTGCTACGTGCGACTGGTAACTTGATTGGATGAATTTATGCAGTGGCTCAATTCTTCTGTTTTTAATAGGCGAGAAGATGTTATTACGTGAAGAGCTTTCTAATGGTGCCGAGAGGATGACGGTGATAGGCTATTCTCATCAAATAGATGCAAACGAAATACTTTTCGAAGAATTACTGCCAACACCGACTAGACAAGGTCAGATATTACGAACTTCGTGCTTATCCCTCACTTGGGAAGAGTTTGCCTCTATGAAAATAGATGGCATCAACAATCTAACAAGCTCGGTGACTGGACATGTAGTGCATACCGATGGAGATGTGAACTAACCTAAGAATCTGACATCTGCAAATGGTGACTATGGTGTGTATGAGCTGTAAATGAAACAGTTTTTTCAAATTAATCCTTGTCTTTTTTTGATGAAAAGTCAAAGATTTGGGATAGCATATTGCCGTTCGTAATAGATTGAATACGGTTGAAGTTCAGTACAGATGTTGTTCTGATGAAATGCCATCTGCGAGTTGTTGGTATTATGCCATCAGGTTTACAAATGATTGTCAATGGAGGAATCTTAATAGAAAGAATTGCTATTTCCACGGTACATTCGAAGCAATATAAACCTTTCTGACGTTGTAAACTATCATCGCTACATCCCACGCAATCCTTGCTCCCTATAGACTTGGAATTAATTTCACTGCTTCACACACTGCGGTACCCCGAGATCTCCCAGCGACAAGAAAAAAGATAAAATGGGTAGTTTTTATTGTTAGATTTTCAAAAAGACCTTACATTTTGAAGCAATCTACGAACAAAATTCAAGTTTCTGCCAGTCAAAGTCAATTTTTGTAGTCGGAACGGTACAGACATAATGATGATTCCTTGCAAGAATTTCCGCTTGCAGTACTCTCCATCTGTGTTTTCATGATGCAGTTGTCTCCTAAATGGAGGCCCTTTGATGGAAAGAAATGGCTAGTCAGAATTAGTTTTGATCACAAGATCGGAAACACCCTCAAAACAAATTTGTCGTTTAGACAATAATATGTGCAAAAACGTGTCACTGTGTAAGCATATACGCCACTATCACCTCATCTTACGACGATTTAAACAACGTTCAACCTCCTCTCGATCCTAACACCGCTCCACTCCTATTCGACCGATTAGTAATAGATAATATTATTATCATTCATAGCTTAAAGCGGGGATCCTGCTGACTGATTCAAGTTTATCCCTGTAAAATTGGTTACATATCATCATAATCTAGGTCTTCCAGATGAAGTGTACAAAACCGCCAGAGATTCTTGGAAGAACAAGGAATAGGAGAAGCCACAAAAATCTGAGAACATGGAATTATATGCTCCATGAAGGCACACAAGGTATGAATGCACTATCTCAACGTCGCAATAACCAGGAACTTCTAACCGCAGGACCTTTTTTCATGTATCACATGAACACTCTGATACTGATCAAATTGCTACACATGTCAACAACCAGAAACCAGTTGGAACCCAGCGATTGGCACCAGCAAACGAGCAATAGGTACAACTTAATACCGATCCGGAACCTTCCAGATTCTTAATAGATGTACAAACAGAAATTCTTGTTAGTAATGATGATTATTTTCCGATCGGTTTGGGTCACGACGATGAAGAAGAATCAAACCTGAGTATTACAAAATTGGACGACATGAAAAACCAAAATTTGTCCAATCATTATGACGTACAACCTGATCAGACAAACAGAGATGTTGAATGGAGCCGTGAAAATTATACAAATCACCGAGAGGAAATACCAGATCAGAGATATAGAAATGTGAACGGGATCGATAAAAGTGTTACAAATCAGTTGAGCAAGAAGCAGGTTGTTCTGGGGCCAAAAAAATGTTCACGTGAGAAACTTTTCGTATGAAAAATGTTGCGGCATCGCATGCTTCCGAAGACTAACAAGCGAACTTTTCTAGATATCATCATTGTGTATGGAAGAGAACGATTTACACTGCTTCCGTATGATCACTTATGCTTCCTAATGCCATCTTCAATTAAGACGATCCAACTACTTCGAAACTGCCAGGGTCAACAACGGTGAGGCAGTCCCTCTGGCCTTTCTCTACGTTCAAACTATTTATGAGATTATATG
The DNA here is from genome assembly GCA_032358235.1 of Odonthalia washingtoniensis. Lineage (NCBI taxonomy): Eukaryota > Rhodophyta > Florideophyceae > Ceramiales > Rhodomelaceae > Odonthalia > Odonthalia washingtoniensis. Next base: position 17,103 of record JAULBU010034696.1, read on the forward strand.
TACAAAATCTTGCAATAACTTCTAGATTTTTTCCACCAACGAAAACAATAAATGGTTCCGACAATGAGGTTCCAGGATCACAAAAAAAGCACGAAGAAATGTTTTCGTACTACCAAGAGAATGGACAAAAATTGATGTTGCACTCTTCCAATCCACTGCGATATATATATTCTGGAAGGGAAGAAGAAGAGTTAAGAGATCTGAGCTTGGAGTATAGTGCCATTGTAAGATTCTCTGAGGTACTTGCCACCAGAAACAAGCTTGTAGGTGAATACAAAAACGTTAGAGAAGCCAGTTCATGTCGGTGACATAATTGCATTTGATCGCGTGTAGGAGTCTCTCATTTGAGGTAGAAGTGTGATGGAACATGGATGGGAATAGTGCACACGTGATGGCGCACGAGACATTATGAATTCATCTTGCTGTAGTATTGTCGGTCGAATCTGTTTTTCATGGAGTGGAGGAACAGATCGTGTAGACACTGATCATTGGACATCGAGGAGTATCCATAATATGGACCTTTCCAATCTCGCTATCGCTTCATATTTTGATAGACAATTTAGACCGTCTAAAATTGATTCACGTAACTCTCACCAACCATCTTCATGTATCGTATATCCTGCAGACATGTGCACAGTACTTCAACAAACAATAAACTCTACCGATCTCACTCCTCTATGTGTGATTTTCAATTGCTTTCGGAAATCCCTCACCAGCTCATCACCAGAATTTTCTCTATAGTTCAAAGATGAAATTTAATTCCCAGAATGCAAGTCCATTCTGAATGGGTTGCTAGTGATGGTCTGGGAGCATATGGTAAACAGAACTGATCCGTTCACCTATGTATCAGACACCAATTCATACATTGCATCTTTGAAGAATGGTAAATCGTACATGATGTACGATTCACCGTTAAACAGCATCATATATACAATGATTGTATATATAATGCTGTTTTATTGTGACGACTTCAGGACACGGTCTCTGTTGTTCCATCGTGTTTCTGTGGGTGGTTGCTACATGGTTCCATTGGGTTTCTCCCTACGAAGAAGACTTTCACTATCATCCTTGTGACCAATTGCTTTGACACCACCGGGAGTTAGCACGAACCACGTGCTTCACATCATCATTAAAGATATCATCGAAGAAGCGGTAAAGAGATTCAAATGTATCGACCCTACAGGAAATCTGGTAACAATAATGCTTGAATTCACTGGATTTGTTGCTGATTATCCTACATACACTGTTGTACTTGATGTCATGTCACACGAAGCCAAGGCACCATGCACCCACTGTACGTTTCGGCATAGGAGGGTTTTGAGGAGATCCAAATATGTCTATACCACAGATACAAACTCCACACATCCATATTTCAACGGTGGAATTAACAGGACGGTTTGTTTACGTTGCAATGGAATCTAAAAAATGAAGCTAAATGGCTCGGTATGGAACCGGATGGGGAGGAACTGTTTTCGGAAGCGGGCCAGTGTCCATTAGTGAAGTTGAGTGTTGCAATGAGGTAGGTGAATGAACATATTCCGTTGTCTTGTGATTGTTTGAAAGTGGTTGGAGGATTATTCAACGCCTATTTGAATAACGCCATTGCTTCAGATCATTTATTGGCTGGACTGGGGGCACATCTGTTGGACACTATGTTCTCACAGATCCCCGATAGAGAAATAGGGGAGAGTTGGATATTTCGCTTTGCATATCCCTCAAAGGAATATACTCCGAATCACAATGTTCTATTTACAACTGTGAGACAGGAAAGGTGGTTTACATAAGCATGTCTGCGGTTTATACTATGATGCTCGTAGCACCTTTCACCTTTCAATCATTATTACTGGCAGATTCAACTCCTACAATTAATTTTCTATGCAAACTAAGTCAAATCATTTCGAAGACCTTTTGGTGGCTTGATATTTCCACGGATGGAGTCCAATATGTTAAGTACGTCCATGGAAAGGATCGTGCCTCGTACTACAAACACTTGCGTACTAAATCGATCGAATATTCGAATGAAGTTTCGAGGTTATGTTCAGCGTTTCCAGAGTTGAAGAGTTTCATTGACGCGTCTAACGTCCATCGTTTACTTGAGCTCTAGGTTCGGCTTACACTGTAAGTATATATAACGTATTCACAGTGTAAGAACCCCCCACAATTTCTTCTACGTATGGATTGTTTGTTGAAGTCGAAGAATGGATCAACTACAGCTATCAAATAAATGAATGGGCAAATGGAGAAGACCACTGGATGCTCTGTCAAAATAATTCGGGGCGTCAATGCTAGCGTGATTCTTAGAAAAAACTTTCAACGTTGGTTGAGTGATAATGGAATCATGCATGAGACGTTTGCGGTCTAATCGCCTGGATGTAATGGTAAGGGTGAACGTTTTCAACATACCATCACGACGACAAATAGATGTATTTTGGACGTGACCAAACTGGTCCGAAATCAAAGGGAACTCTACGATCGAGCAGTTCTCACTGCCAACTATCTACCAAATCGGATGCGCATACAATCCGGCAACAAGATATAAATTACACATAATTAAGCTTTCACTGGGAAGAAGCCTAATTCATCTGTACTTAGCATGTTTTGATCAACTGCATATGTGAATGTACTGAGGTTCAAAAGGGAAGGGAAGCTTATTGATCGGACCATGCCAAGCAGGTTGGTCGGTACATCCCTTGAGATTTCTTCCGAGTTTTAGTCACATGTGGCAGTTCGCACCAAGTTATCGCATCAAAAGATGTGCGTTTCGATGAGTTGGACAGTACAGAGGCTAAGGTAAAAACTTGCAAATCTAACACTAGTCATGAGATTGGACAGTACAGAGCCTAAGGTAAAAACTTGCAAATCTAACACTAGTCATGAGATGTACAGCCACATGGTGGAGGACTCTGGTGATATTTCTGTTGGCTTCTGAGAAAATGGGCGAGAAGCGGGTTCTGTGAAGACTCATGAAGATGTACAGAATCAAAGCAATTGGGTGGATGAAGAGCAAACTGTAGTCGAATATATGGTTTTGTTGAAAGTCACGCGCTATTCGCATGTACGTCCCTCGACACGCGTGTCAAGGAAACCGGAGCGCTTTGACACGATGTGTGTTGCCAAGTGTTTGTTGAGTCGGGTGGATGATTCACTTTTCTCTTCGCAAGCCTTAGCAGAAACAGATTCAGTTCTTTGGAAGGATATGATGAATCGTGAGCTGCAGATTAGTGATAAAATGAGAACCAGGAAACCCGCATTTTTCCATTCGGAAAGAAGGAAATATAGACCAGATGGTGTTCCGTCGCAAAACGTAATCTGATGGTGAAACAACCCGAAAAGGGGCACGACTGGTTGCAAACGCATTCAGCGAAATTCATGGAGTGGACTACGAAAAGTGTTTTGCAGCTGTTACACGGTAGACCTATCTCAAGTTTCTGCTCGCTATAATAGTTTAAAGTTGTACGTGACTACATAGTCATACAGTTGGATGTCAAAAATGCTTTTTTCAACGGCTGACTGACAGAATAAATCTACCTCGAAGTACCACTGATTGTCACACTAAACAAAATGGGCGGTAATTGATCAGACTGTTAAAGATTCTATACGGTTTGAAGCAGGCTGAAAGCGCTTGGTACAATGCATGAGAACTTGTCTGGTAAGACTGGGATTTTTGAAATCAGTACCAGATCCGAGCCTCTTCGTCAGGACTCGGTGTGGAAAGAAGGTCTATCAACTTGCTTATTTGTACGATGCGCTAATAGTTGGTGTAGACAGTGACAGATTTCAAGGGATTCTGGATCACTTTTACAAGATATTTGATGTACTTGCAGAGGAAAAGATAACTAAGTTCCTCAAAATTTCCTGTGGAGTACGAAAGAAAGAATTTCTGATACGCAGTGCTGCGGAAGTGAAAAGGATGGCATCGTTTCCACTTTCGCCGCACTTTGCATCACAACTTCAACATTGTTGAGGGAGTTTAACATGATTTCAGTGCATCTTCCACACCATTTCCCACTGGAACCATTTTGGACAAGAATATGTCTCTTGGTTCGAATGAAGGGAAAAGAGAGATGGAAAATATTCAATACTGGTAGCTGGTAGCGTCGCTATTATATTTGTAGAATAAAATAAGGACATATATTATTTATGCTGTCGGATTTCTAGTACGTTATATGGAAGACCCTGAAAAGGCGCCCTAGGTTTCAGCGCTACACGTTCTTAGATATATTTCTGGGACTAAAACTTTTGGCATACAGTTCCAATCTTCCGGGAAACAGAATGGTTGTCAAGTAATTGGATACAGCGATGCCGACTTTGGTGGAGAGCATGACGAACGAAAATCTACATCTGGACATGTATTTCAACTTGCAGAGGGAGCCGTGAGCTGGTGCAGCAAAAATCAGTCTCGTTCTGCGCAGTATACTGTAGAGGATGAAAACACTGCACTCTAATGCGCTACTCGCGAAGTTCTTTGGTTTCGGATTCTTGTTCGAGATATGGGTCTACTTTAGAGCACGGAGTCGAATCTGATTCATGTGGACAATCACGGGTGCATGTCCATTGCTTGAGCTAATAGTTTTGGTGGAAAAGGCTAAGAATAGTGATATAAAGTTTCACCTTGTGAAAAACAAGGTCAAGGACGAAACAATTATGTTAAAGTATGTGCCCCTTGAGTAGATGAGAGCGGAAATCTTCACGAAACTCTCGGATCGAAAAGACAACAGATGAACCTCCAACTTCCGGGAATGATAAATTCAGTTTAAGTGCAGTTCAAGGGGAGATGTTACTGAATTGTGAATTTGTCTCTCACGCGATTAATTATTCATTAATTTTATGTTTGACTGAATTGTTTCGTGTGTTTTGAATTTACTGTGATAGTTGAATTGTTGCTACGTCTGAGTTCAACATAGTATTCAGACTTAAACATAAGTTATGTTCAATGCTTATGAAGGACGAATAAAACAAAAGCGAAGTTTTATTGTATCAAAGTTGGCTTGTCTAGATAAACGGTTGAATTTATTACATTTTTTAAAACATATTTATTTCTTCTTGTAGCATAGTGGTATTATCGCAGCCATAATATCCATCCATTAACACCGATATTTTATTATTTATATATCCACGAATTAGAACATTTGGCACAATATTAATTGATTTGCTGTTTTGCTCGGCAAACCAAGTCTTTTATGACCTTTTCATGAACATAGTATTCCCAGAGTGATACATTTTTCTCCTCAGTAGACTCGGTGCGCTCCAAAATTATGTGACGTTTCCTGTACTTGTGTCCCGATTGAGACACCATGGTATTAAAGGCTTCTCTTCTTTCTTATATGTTGAGTATCTTCGCTTTACATTGAGATAAATGTAATGGCTACCTGAAATATTAAGTTGAAACAGGACTTCAATTTGTTATAATTTCATTCTTTTGTTTATATCTCCATCTGTTTTTCTACCATATATATTATTGTTGATAACAGATTCCTCATTACGTTCATTTACTGAAATAAATTTATCACAATCAATTGCATTTTAAATAACGAAACAATAGAAAATTTTCCAATTACCACGGCGATTTTCCATATTTAACTCAATGCCATTTTCTATATGCTTTCATAGTGTTAGTGGTCGAAGGAGAGGTAGAATATGTGGGGCAGAATCCTTCGTATTGTTTGCAATTTTTGACTAGATTTTTCTATATCATAACAATTTCATATAATCCAAAAATAGTTTCATAGTACGATCTCCGTAGCCATTTCATGTGCACGTAATTTCACATTATTTGAAACCAACTTTTTTAGTTTGTGTAAGCTGTAAGAAACAACAAATATATGGATTTTCGACTCAAGACACATATGAAATTTTGTATCATCAAGTTTCTTGAGTTCGGAAATACCAGAAAAAGTGTCCATTTAAACAAGCCCCAACAAACATCAATATTCACAGATGAAGCAAGAGGAACGAAACTATAACTTCTTCCATCTTTGCTAGTTTGGCAATTACGAAGTCCATAAGAAGTTATTTCATACAGCATTGGCTTAATTTGTTTCCATCAATTGCATGTAACTATTGGTGTTCTATTCTAGATAAAACACCGATTCCATTTCCAACTTTTGAATATTTACTAGAACCGACCGAACTTTCTTTTGGAATTGACGCAAATTGATGATAAAAGTTATTTACATAGTTCTTGTTATTGTTGGCCAAGTTCCAAAAGTTTCGATTCAAAATAGTATATAAACTTCAATAAAAGTAAAATCAAAGCAGCATCAAAAATGTTTTTTCGTGCAGTGACAACTGGTAATATACTGCATGGGAAAATATAGTGAATTGTACCATTTTTATTGCTATGTAGCAATAAAAGTGTTTCTGAGGACCTCAGCAACACTTTTCACTCGGAATAGCATTAAAAATGGTGCTATTGTATCAATTAAAATGAAGAAGAAAAATGAGGTGCGGAAAATAATTCGACATGTTTTTTCTTTATAAATTGTCGTCAAAATATACTTTCGCCATGGAGATACGTTACTAAGGGAAGGAAGGGAGGTTAGTTTTTATGCTCGAGTTTGATGAAGGGGGTTACGAACTTGTAAAAAATGTTCTGTTGTGTACAGTAATCATTGACGAATCAGTGATTGCAAAATGTTTACAAGAGTGCAAATGAAATTTAATTGAAAATTAATTTTGTACAAATCCTGTACAATGAGAAACATTTCTGTGATATACAGTAAAGTAGACATTGACCAACCAGTGTATTCAAAACAGTTACACGTGTCAAATTATACGACTTGAAGTCTTTGAATACTGAAATTCGCTGCGATATTAAATACCGCCGAGAATTTCAACAAAATTTATTTCCTTCTTTCAACATCAACATCTACATCAACCTCAACTGGGAAAGATTCACGATACATTTTATCTTCATACGGCATATCGTTAGCGCTGAAGTCCTCTTTTCATCAATCAAACAGAACAATTTTCATGCTGGTCTTCATCTAGCAACTCATCATCATCATCAACACCATCATCATCGTCATTATTATAATTATCATTATCATCATCGTACTGGTTATCATACAATGTATCCTTATCGTCTTCTTCATCCTCATTCCCAGGTAGAACAACATTATTTCGGTTCTTACAGTTCAGATTACCAGCACGGTCATTCATGTCATTCCCAAATTCATCATCGTCGTCGTCAACACGGACATATAGTCGTCCTTGATGCATCCGAGATATATTGGAAGCGTATAACTCAGACGAAGAAGGCTTATTCATCATAGTGCACACAATACGTTCTGGAGGAAAGGTATCACCTTCAGACACAGTGCACGGACAAAAGTGAGCGGGAGATGAAGAACAGAGTATTTTTCGTTTGTACACATCACTGAAAGAACAGTATCCATTTTATGGTAGCAACAAAGAGTTGAAAACTTGCCACGCGAAAGATTTGTTAAAACTATTAATAATATTATTTCAGTTATACAAACTATTTCAACTGTTGATTTACATATATTATGTAAGAAAGCGTCGTGGAGATTTTGAAATTGAGGTTTTGAATGCTGGAATTGTCTCTATAAGACATGATTTGGATACGTTCTATACGAAAAGAGATAACTTACTTCCCTCAAGATTTGACCTCGATGTTCCTTCTTTTGATAAAACTAGTTTACTTGTTATCAGACGTGCTCTTCCTGAACTTGAAAATTACGGCGATGTCGAACATGATATTAAAAATATAAATAATAGTAGTAGTAATCGTCATAGTTGTTGTGTTGTTGATGTCAGCATTGGAATCGGGAGACAATCATATTATGCACTGGTGTTGTCCCCACCGGCTGATGATGATTCGATTTCAGAGTTATCTCAATGGATAGTTGATTCATCTAGATACGAAGCTTAATATATTTCATCAATATTTTTACTTTGTCGTATGGTTGAAACTGTCCTTTGGACGTTGATGGTAAATGGATTTGAGCATTTCAATATTGAAAATCGTCTGTGTTTCGGGAAATGAATGCCTACTAACAAATGGCGTAGTTTATGGGTGGAGTAAACATAACTAGTCCTTGCGAATTTTGGGGGTCCGTGTAGTGTACATGGACAAGACTACAGGGAATGAATTGTTACGGATGGTAACTACGGACAAAATCTACGCAATTTGAAGAAAAAATGAATGGGACATGAACTTTGGGCATACAGATTATGTATAATTTAATGTATGAGACATACAAATTTACTTACGAACGGTGGAAAATAAATGAAAGAAATAGTCCGGGCACCCTTTTAGGTGTCGGAAAATTGCACGAATGTGTAACTCCAAATATCTTTCAGGCAACAGATATTTTAGTAAATTTTACTATATAAAACACTACAAATTTGGAAGTAAAAAGTGCATGGGCTGTGGAAAACTTTCTAGAAAAATTGAAAAATTTAATGTATGTAAACTAGGCCCATGAGTCCACATTTTATATGAGACAGAGAATGAATACTTCATAAAATTCTACAAAAAATGTAGTTATATATGAATGTCAGAGTAACGTATTCTTTCGCGCTTTGATTGTAAAAGCGTAGTGGTACTACAGTTTTACATACAGTTTTTTTAATGGAAACGTGAATGGTGAATCTAGAAATCATTCATATGATGAATGGGGATGGGGATGTGTAGTGGCCATTATCAGGTGTATATATGTGATATACATATATATATGTAGAATGATGGTATATGGGAATGTTATATGTAATATGGGTGATATACATTGCAATAAATGTATACTAATTACGGTATACATGATATAGTTAATTTTAATAATAATAAACATATCATACAATATGAATATGAATTTGAGAATGAAATGAAAAATGAAAAGGGGTAAAGAGTGTAATATTGAATATTGTGATATATAAAAAGAAACAGAGAAATCAGAATATCATATAAAACAGAGAAAACACACGCCAAAATCAACTGCAAAAGTCCACCGAAACTATAACAAAATTGTGAAATGTCCATATCATAGACATGAATTATTTTGTTCATCTGCTGACATATGAGAAACACATAAATAATAATATAAATCGATACGATGTTAGCAAATTTTATATCAAAAGAACACAATATTGTAATGTGAATATGAAAAATTGATCGTTACGAACCTGTACGGATGACGGAGTATGTGAAGGAACGGAACTAAGGTAACCTTTAAACAGAAATCGCAACAACCCAGCATAGAAAGTAGAAGTTGATAATTTGTAATGATGGGATAGAAATTGAACAATTATCGAAAGAGTAGATATTTATACGTATATCCGTGGGAATACGATTTGATCGCATTGTTGTTGTCGCAATGGAACATGACAGGTATGGGTCGGTGTGGAGCATTGACAAAGCCGAAATTTCATTTTCGTCGCCAATGATCGCTCGTTGATAAGGTGTTGATTAAAATGGTCGAACCTCCTGTGTCGTAGGGAAGGAAGAGGGAATGTTACTGTTTCAGAAAGGCCAAGATAATTTCTTTAAATTGGCCCAAAATACAAGAATTTATGAAAAATTTAATATCAGAAAATGGCACGAAAAGGACATTTTGGTAGCATAGTCAATGTTTAAAATTTTTAAATTGAATTTTGTAAAAATGTGTTTAAAAATGTGCCAAAATTAAAATGATGAAACGTCAGAAGACACAGTACAGGAAATGGGAAATAGAACCAAATTTCGAAATAGATTTCAATCCACATTCAAAACTGTGAACTGTATCGGCAAAATGTTCTGTGACGAGGCTGTGACCACGGAGGTAGACCGGGACGATGATAAATGTTCGGAGAACCATTCATTATTATGGCCGGAAGTACCAGGAGTGCTTTTACAGCAGTATGGTATTCTCAAAATAGAAAGATCTTAATTTATGAAGGGGCACATAATATTTTACGTGTTTACGAAATATTTTTTGAGACCTATATTTATAATTAAAAAAAACATAGCTTTTAGAATAGGCAGAACTGAATGAAATTTCTTCTGTTCTGACCGAGCTGTTTCAATAAGGAAAAAGCAACAGAAACATTTTATATTGCCATGGATTTATTGAATTGCAGAAAACACGGGCGGGAACAGGCGGCTGTCAGTGGTGATAACAGTAATGGTTCTGACCTGTACTCAATTGAACTTGGACAGGAAATGGAAAAAGTTAAATCTGGAGTGTTGAACAAATCATTGGCTGTATCGCTAAGCATCCTGCAAACTCATGTGGCGAGAAAAGATGTCGAAGAAGTTTTTAAGATAATTTGTAACTCTGAGTTTGATGCAAGATTATTCTCAAAGCAAGTTCCATCTGTACATGACTGCCATAAGATTAGGGATGACATAGTGAGCAAATGTCGTCAATGAAACCGAAGTGTGAAATAGAGTAATTTAGGATTGTAGTATGGAAATCTGGAAAATTGCATGTGTTTGTGTTTGTTTTTGTTTGCTCCATTTATTTTTATTGTACCTTGAACATAATAAACTCAACTCTTTTAAAACATAAGTCACAATGTCGATGAGTACTTGAAATGAAAATGCCTGTTTATCTAAGTAAGTAACTGTTCTTTTCAATGAAAAGTTGTCATAGTAATGGTAAGACTGACTTTATTGAAATGACACACATTGATTATACTAGAAATTTAATTTTTAATGGACAATAGGTCAAAGTTCAACATACGACGGACGCAATGAATCGTGTGGTCAAGAGAATATGTTGTAAGTAGTAAGGGAGATGGGACACATTAAATACTATGAAGTTTTCATTTGTAAAGACTGTTCTTATAAATATCATTACTTTGAAGAATTCTGATCTTTTCTCTCTGGAGGGCTTTGATTACTTGAAACAGAACTAGTGTACCAGAATTCATTCATTTATCGAGGAAAAGATCGTCAATGGGCTCAAATGAATTGACTCAGCCGAATTTTAAATGAAGAAAATCGTCAACATAACACGTGGTCAAATGCAGGGAGTAATTTGGAAAGTGTAGGGGGAATGTCGGGTAGGTATCGGATTTCAAGGGAAAAAAGGTGGCTGTATTATGAGATGGTCATAGTTATTTGTGAATTCCATCCGTTATCAACGTTGAATATGGATGATGAAACAGAGGTTGAGAAGGGTTGGAGGATGATGTATGGATGTACCCGGAAACCATTCATATATATATACATTTTTCGTTTCTAGTTCTTTTTTTGTATTGTCTCAATGAAAGTCTCTAGGGGAGTCGTGACAAATGAAACTGGAAATAGTGTACGAAAGGAACTGCTAGAGACGGGTCCGTTGGATTGACGCATCGGTGACAATCTGCTTAAAATCAAATATATATAAATAAATAGTGAACAATGCAGAAAACTGACATCTTCGGATATCCTCTAATAACAAAATCTGTGCTTTGTAGTGCCCACCGCAGTATACAGTATGAAAATTTAGTGATGTTGAAGCAAGCGAGAAGTAGGCGGGCCACATATGGTCAGAATAGTTACAACTCCACATGGAATTGGAAAGTTTGGATAAATATGAAACGGTGAACTGTTGTACAGAATTACTATGTTAACCGTTACATCATGTAGCTCATACTATAATATGATACTGTTTGAAACGTTAGTGTGGACTTGTATGAACACCGTAGTAAGAAAGAAAGTTGAATGCCAAGTGCCTATGCATAACTTACTAAACAGAAAACATCAATGCCTGATAGAGGGATAGTGAGACCACTTTCGCAAAGGCCAAAGAGGTCTACAGTGAGCTCTTCGGAACCCCCATTAAAGGCGGCAAAGATCTGCACACCCGACACCGCACACCCAACAGTGATAATGGGGATGAATCATTACGTGAACAAAGTATGAACTTTTTTATAGAACGGGGAGTGGTACCTCGTGCGCGTGGAAGAGGTAGGCTCCGTGGAAGTCGTGGAAGCGGAAGAGGTAGTATAGGAAGACAGAGAAGAAATGAGACCAACTAATGTTCAGTAAATAGTGATGTAGAGAACACACATACTACCGAAAACGACGAATCGCTACTTGGAAATAATGAGGTAGGAACTTGGCCACAACATTATGACAACAGAGAGGAAGTTAATAGTTCTATCAACAACGTTGGAAATGTAGAAATGGAAGTAATATGGAAGCGTTCCGGAAGCTGCAAGAAGAGGTTCAACAATTAACGGCCTAGAAGTCAAGACTAACAGTTTTGATGAATGAGTACAAGATTTCAGCGAATGAAAATGGACGAGAAGCGTTGCGTAAAGAGGTATCAATCCAGGCTCTTGAATCCGAAGTGATCAGACTTGATTGTAAAAATACAGAAATGAGAGGAATGGTACAAAGTTTAGAGTTATTAAATCAGTGTCTTCCGAAAAGGATGTTGGAAAATAACGAGAATCGTGGAAAGTATGTTGACCGGATGATAAAACAAGTACTAACGAAATATTCGGGAATTGGACTGGCAGTTTCCCAGAGAATGCTCAAGCGGGCAATTGAGGAAATCTGTGAATCAGACCCATGTTGTGATGACAATGTATGGGACTGGACGAACCGAGGTGAAATTGTAACTGATACTGGGATCAAATTGTTAGACGGAACCCCCATAGTACCAATACCACACACTTTTCTGTGTAGTGGTAATAATATATATGTCCCCTCCATAAATTCAGAGAGAGATATTATATGTTCGTTACTTTGCAAGGAATTATAAACAGGGGAAAGCGTACAAATATATTCGTCTGAAGAATCAATAAATGCCATTGTTGATGAGTTTTGTAAAGTTGGTACATTAGAGGGACGTCTGAGACGGTTACTATCTGGTTTCTGTAGTGGGAGGGAAATAGCTGCAAAGGACAGATTTTTTTAGTACTTGGTTATGGTTCACTACTGTCTCGATTCAATTTGAAAGAGCTTGGAGCAACGGAAAAATGGAAAAGGAAATAGCTACTGCCAAAAGGAAATTATTGAAAGCGAATAGATTTGGTGTTATGGACATGTCTTGGTGGCGGACCGCTAATATTTGTGATATAAAAGTACAGTACAGGGGTAATCAGCGCCAAAGTGTAGGTGATGAAGAGGAGGACTATGAGGAAAAATTGAATTTGTTCAAGAATGAAATCGGTCCTGCAGTGTTTCATGATTTCATTGGATATATACCTGAGACCGTGGTAGGGGACATTGTAGAAGGAACTATAATGAGTATTCCTCGTGTAGATTCGTGGATAAACAGCTGTATAAACCTTCTAATTGTGAAAGAGTACCGCGGTGGTGGACGTCAGAAAGAATTTAACGAAATTTTTTTGAAGTATGTAAAACTTGAACCTGAACAGTTGGTTGGCAAAATAAGAAAATTTGTAGAAGCATGGAAACCCGATGAAGTTGAAGTACGGAATGAAAAGTAGGGCGAGAAGAAAAAAGTTGTAGATAAATAGAACGTGAAGCCACAATAATAGTTACAAGGACAATGCCGAGGAAACATTTCATTTCCGTACAAGCTGGATGGTTTCGTAAATACATTGGTTCACAGTGTAGAATTATTCATGACTGTCATATAGCTGAAGTAGGGAGTGATTAGAATAGTTTGGAAAAGCTTGGAAAAGAATTTGTTTAAGGACCTGTAAGAAGTACATTACTGGACGGTGACGGAAACATAGAAGAGAACGAAAGTATATAAGGAAATGAAGAATCACAGACCGTGTAATGGTAAATGAAGTATACATACGCCGAAATGTTATGTGGGGTCATCATCTTCTGCAAGATTTCTTTTATCCAATTTCAATGAATCCCTTTCCCTATAGAATTGATTGATGTAAAATCTTTTCCGTGGCCATGGCAACTGTTCAGTAAAAGAATCGATTACTAAATTTGACCGCCACACATGTACAGATGAACATATTGTGTTGAAATCTATGATATCATACCACTCTCCTATCTCCAAAATATCGTGAACCGATGCATTCTGGGAGACAGGCTGGGTGTATTCTATTTCATCTCATTCATTCCAACGAGAGTATACGAAGTTTAGAATTTTATCAACATTGTCGATTGGCGGAGTAAATTATATATATTGTACAAAAGCCATTTCTTTCTTCTCCATATTAGTCGAAAGATTCATAATAAATAGGAGAAGGACTTTTGCTATATATTAATCAGGACTGTTTTCCTCACCTCCTTTAAGAAGGACGAAAATATTTCTTTTCTCCTTACTCGGACCGAATTGTGTGGTTGCAAAAATTCGTTGTCTTTTCCGGAGGTGTTGCGGAGAAGGACTGTAATTGATAGTATTTTTAGAATGGTTATACTGTTGCAATGTAGGTTTGTGGCCATCGATAATGTATCTGGGCTTCAGGAAAGTAACACCGATTTTGGGGTCTGTTAAAAAGATATCCTTATCTTGTAAATAGATCGTAATGAGCTCTGTGAAAACAGTTAGACTTGTACGGCATAGTGTTTTCAATACAGGCGTCATAATTTTGTCTGATTCTTCGTTATCCATATCATATTTCTGTCTGATAGAATCAATCTGAACCAATGTAACAGAAACTCCGTCCCGTACCAAATAAGTGGATGGCTGTTGACTATGTGTTTTTATAGTTTTTGATCCGGTTGTTTTCTTTGTATTGATGATGTTTAATACGCGTTATATGAATGTTGCATGGTGTGAATATTGTCGTAATGTATAAATTGTAGGTTTCATGTTTTTAACGGTTTCATCCATCAGAGTTGCAATTCTTTTCGAAGTAGACCAGTAAGATTTCTTGAAAAATGTATTCAAGTTCTGGTATGGAGACGCATCTAATATATTTAAACTCCCGAACTTCGATAGGTCTTCAACGACGTGGTCTAGTAAATGAAATTTCACTGTATGGACTCCATGTTCGGAGTGCTTCTCAAAAGTTTGTAACCAATTTGACTTGAGAATCGTAATTCTGTCAGAAATATCCGCCATCATTTCCTTCGACCAACCAAGCAATGTATTGTCGTATGTAAGATCTTGTATTCAATTTGTGTAGCTTGTGCAGATATAAGTAAGAGGTGTTTGTTCTTGATAACCAGTAGCTTTGTCTATATATGCTGCCACGAAAGGGAAAACCATATCCAAACATTTAAAATCCTTACCTTCTAACATTCCTCGTATTGAATTGTTTAAAAAGAAAACACCAAGTTGCTGTGACTTCTCCTCTGTTGTAAGTCAGCATGGAAACCCAGTGCAGCGAACAGATTTTCTATTGCAGCTAGAAGTAAATTACAGGCGCGTAACACATCTGTGCGACATGATCGAAATTGTCCATCGTGCCTCTTCTTGTCCAATAAGTGCATAAATTCGTCGGAGCTGGATAGATATGTCATGAAACATGTTTTCATTGCCTTTGAGGTTCCTAAATGATGGTTGTGCAAAGGTTCATACGTGAAAATTGAGAAAAGACCGGGAACAACTAGCTGTGAATGTGTGGTACCGACAAATTACAAGAAGGGGGCCCATTGAGCTATTGAAATATCTTGAAGTAATTGTGTGCTTCTTTTACCAGAATGTTTTACGTGCTGTAGATGACCTTGTAGTTGCTGATTTCAATATTTCCGTAACGTCACTTCCTCTACATCTTATGGTGTCGACATATCTTGGATCAGCTGTAACACTAGTCTTAAAATCTGTAGATGTTCCTAAACATCTTACGCAGGATGTGTCTTAGTGAAGTTATGTAAAACACCTGGCATGCCTTTACTTTCTGGTATATCATAACAGTATGAAACAATGACAGGAAAGATATTCCATGTTATCTTGTTACGTGTGCACAGCGAGAAGCCGGGGAGTGACCTTTTTATTTATGGAGCAAGGGCCATATCCATTGCGTTATGTGAAAAAATCATTTTGTCATCTCTCCTCCTTGAAGAAGAAGTCAGTGGTACGTGGTATTCAATGACGATATGGTCGTCAAATTTGTCGTGTTTGGTGATTCTGTAATTATTATCGTCGTGGTCTAAATGCGAACTTCGCAATCCGACTGGAAGAAAAGCAACCAAATTATATCCATGGTCTATGAGGGAACGTCTTAACTGCACAGAGACGTTGATAAACGTGACATTTATTGGATACCCTACCAACGATTGTGGCTTCAACTTTTTCGCTGTTTTATCTGTATATATCTGCAACAGTCCTATGCATGACTTCGGCATTGTGTCCCTACTTTGATTCCATTGAATTGTACAATTTTCAGTGCTCATAATCTGGGATCCTATGGATATGTATAACTCTACGAAGAATTCGGACTGGAGATGGTTTGTAACGAAGTGACGATTGTGTTCGTTGAATCAAGGTCTAAAAATGACCTCATTATCATTCTCTGATTTAAGTTGGCAACGTAACACTACAATGATGTCTTTTCTGTACAAGAAACACTTCCTCTTATCGTTCGACGCTGTTTTATATGGTACCCCAATTTTTTGAAATCCGTCATGTATTAAACTCTGACCAATCTAGCCATCGACAATTTCCATGCATCCTTTCCAATCGATTATGTGTTGACGTAGTACATGTGGTTTGAATGTGTCTGTGTGAATAAATTGAATAAGAGTCTGTACAGAATCCGAACTAATTTCATCCGATAAACGTAACAAATGCATTGCCGCAACTTTCACCTCACTGTCTTCAATGGTAAATTTTGTTGTGCTCTCTTTGTCATGCCATACTGATTCCTCATTTGTTTTTGTCAGTATGTGTGGTTCATGCCATTCCGAGACATCCTGAAGTATGTCATCTTCTTCGTCAATAATTGTGTGAAGTTGAAATTGTTGCACATCATATGCATGATGGTCTAAACGGCATTTCTTGTTGTACTTGCATAATTTTGAGTGTCTTTTGTAATCTGTCATTACTTCTATCTAGTAGGTGTAATACCGGGTTTTACATACCGTATGTAACAAAACATTTCGTAGTACGAAATGTTTTTTCACCATTATTGTCATAATATCCGTTGAAGTATGCATCTAAAATACATGTGATGGCAGTTTTATGGTGCTCGTCGTATATGTCGTAAGAGCACGAATTAGGCGTGATGGAAACATAAGAAGAGTCGATTTGCATTACAGACTAAAGTGAGGTGTACGTGTAAGTATATTCGTACTTTAGAATTTTATGAATATTAGTTTCTGAGATACAAACTCTATGTGGAGTTGGGATTTTTTGCGAAAAATTAAATACTACATTTTTTGCAAAAATCCCAACTCCACATGGAGTTGATATCTTCAGAAGCAAAAAAGTAAACATTAATTCAACATTTTTAACATATTTATAATAATCGGAAAAATACGTACGTGTTATGTGCCACATCTCCAAACAGTCTTTGAAGTTTTTTTCAAAATATATTACATTTTTTTCGATGGTCATGGACAATACGGAAGTATTTAGTTGGACATGCTGGAGATATTGAAAATACATGGATGTGCATACTATTCAAATAAAAGAAGTAGTACAAGAAGTAGCCATTACTTATTTTATTGCAATTTTATGGTCAAGGATTGTTTATAAGAAGAGCTAAGCAAAATTGAATTATTCTAGACGGAGAACTCACCCCAACTGTGGCTCATCACCCTCTCTCGCGCCCCAATCTTGCAAATCGCCATCGTCATCATTGTTTATCTCATCGTATTGCCATCTTCATCGTCGCTCTGTCCACGTTTAGACGGACTACTTGAATTTTGCAATATGTTTGAACGATTTAGGTCACCTCTTCGTCTGAACGTCCGACCATACGCATATGAAATTGCGTCTCTTCAAGTTACTTCCCTCAGGGATTACGTACAAATTATATCTAAGGCTGTGTGTATCGTTCTTTTTCATTATCGCTTAAATGAACATATCGGTCGGATCCAGTTGCTATCCATAGAGAGACCGGTTCGGTAGCTGTTTCAATCGTGAAATATCCAGGAGTTCCGGTCTCTCTCACGTCGAAATCATTATGGCAGTATTGCGGTGAGCATCCCTCCCCCGTAAAAAGGAAACTTCCTCCATCATTTGGAATTTCAGTCCGCCACGTACATTGATTATCTACATCCAGCAATAATTTTCTTGTACTGGAGTAACTCCTAACCCCTTTTTCCCTATCCTCTTCATCTTTTCCAGACTCTCCGGTGCTTATTATCGGACTCCAATTATCCATATTCGATTCACTGATAAACGCTTGTTCTCCTGGAAACCATGTCTCAATCTTATTCAATAATTCTGCAATTTTTTGTGTCGGAAATGAACTTTCTTCGTTAAACGCAGTCACACAGGCCTTTCTCGACTCTGCTTCAAAATTTAATGGATCAGACATACCTTCCAGAACACAATACCCATCACTGTCCAACTGTCATTTTTCCTGGAAAACCCCTATTCCGTAACCGAGTTTTCATCGTTCGCCGCCTGTATCTATAGATCACCGTCCGGGTGATTGGAGGTAAATTCCATGAATTGTAATTGGTTGTATGCAGCCCACGTCTATGCCAAATTTCTGAGTTTCAATATCTGATTATTCTTGAAAAATATATGAGCACGATGATGTTCTGGTATTAACGCCTATATCAATAATGTCTTCGTATCGTCAATGACTCTCGATTCACTGCTCGTAGAATAACTTAGACCCCTCAACGAAACTACAGATGTCCTGTTGGCTTTAATTGTCCTCTCCGCATTTTCAATATTATCCCGTCCATGTAAAAAGTGGGGTCTTCTATGCAGCAACATGTGCTAGATC
>JAULBU010034697.1:0-15748 GCA_032358235.1 Odonthalia washingtoniensis
TCTCCTTTCATGACCGTACATTTTGCCCCCTGAAACTTAACGCTCACGTTTGGATCCTTAGTCATTTGTCCGACGAAAAATAACTTTTTTTCAATGTTTGGTACTACTTTTACACTTTCATATTTCTTATAGGTACCGCTTTGTTTTATCAACAAGTTTTCTGAGCCGGCGATTAGAAGCGTACCATTTTCCTTTTTGCATTTTTGTAATTCCTCATGATTTCTGGAGTAATGATGGGAGGCACCTGAGTCAATGATCCAATTTTCTTCATCATTGTGATCATTACTCATTGAAATAAACGCAAAATCTCTCACTGTTCCCTACTTCGTCATGTTAGCAGCTGATCCAGCCGATCTGCTATTTGACAGCTCAACTTCTGCTTTGGGTTTTCCTGCCAATCTGCTTCGGCATTCTGCAATCCGGTGTCCTTTCTTTTGACACCAATGAAATTTGTCATTAAATGGAACCTTCTTTTCGGTATTTCTTTATTTTTCTCTTACTTTTAACGCAGTGGATGATGCACAAGCTCTTCGTTGCCTTTCTAGAGGTACTGTGGGATCGTCAATATCCTCTATTGAGAGTTCTTGAAGTTTTGTCATTAATTTGGCATACGAGAGTCCCTCGCATGACATATCAATGACTCTTACCAATGGTTTGTAAACTTTCAGAAGCCCTCTAGTCAGAATTGCCCACCTGTGGGCTTCTGACATCTCGAATGACGTCCCTCCCAACCTATTGGTTACCGCTCGCACTCGATCTCTGTACGAAATAAGATTTTCCGTGTTCTCCATTCGTATGGCAATGAGTTGTGTATGGACGTCCCTTAGTGTTGTTCGTCTACTGCCTGACACTGTGTTACAAAAGCGTTCCATAGCGTATTCAACTCCTCTCCATCACACATGGAACTTAAAGATTGCAATGTATCTGTCGTGAGACAACGCATCAGATAACTTTGTGCCAGTGTTGACTCCTTCAAGTATCTTGCTTGTGTGATTTTTTGTTCATTTTCATTTTGTGCTTCCAAAGTGATGTTACGTTCTTCCTGCACACTCTGTGTGTATGCTTTTAATTTTTTGTTATAAGGGAAATGATGATGGTAGTCCTTCTCCACCATCTCATTGTAAAAATGTATTACCCATAAGCTAAAATCTTGTCCTAATTCAAATCTTTTCAAACCCCTGAGGAAACTGTGGATCCATCTTCGACTTTTGTCATGTCTTTTTGAAAAAAAAGTGATAGAACGTAAATATAAAAAATTAACAAAAGTTTGACTACTCAAATACACAACACTAATGGATTGTTCCTATATTAAGGTAAGAATTAATAAATCCACTTGCCTTGTTTTTCTTTGCTTCTTCGGTAGATACTACAAAATCTTAATCAATTGAAAAGTAATTTGTTGAATCACGATTAAAACGCTTATGTCCGTATACACTTTTGTAATGTTAGTTTACTCAAGCAGGTGTCTTTAATTAAACGTCTCTCTTGTGATTAGTTTTAAGGCTTGTGCTTCTAACTTACATGGATGCCTGTGTCCTAAATAGGGAGAAAGGAAAACGAAGAAACTCTTCGATGTATAGATTATCAAAAGATGATGGGGGTACTGTAAAGTAATATTATGACAAGTGTGTTGTAACACTTGTCAGTACAGAGAAATGATGAACTGTACATTACTGAAAATACCGGCTCGTGTATGACTAGGTAAAAATAAAAGTTAACCACTATTATTTCCAACTGTCTAATCCTTTTATATATCGTTCTAAATGAAAATGAACATCCTCAATTAAAAAATGTTAGAGACGATATACGTAATGCTACTGATGAAGCAAGATCTACATTAATTTCAGTTATGACTAAACATTCAGACGCTATACAAGATCGTCTTATTAATTCAAGATATGATCGATTCGTTATTCCTGTTAAAGTTTCGCATAAATATTTATTTAAACAAGGTGTAGTTCATGATTCAAGTGCTTCTGTAAATACTGCTTTCGAAGAACCTAAAGAAGTCAAAGGTTTTAATGATCATTTAAGAGGACTTGCAGCTAGAGAAAGAGCTTTTTTTACAGAAGCTTCAGGATGTTCTTAAATTGGTTACTCATGATATTAAAATTGTTTGTGAAGTTTTGGCAATCATTGAAGCTGCTACTAGGGATAGAGCTTCTGTTTCATATGGTGGTTTTGTTGTTGAACTTTGTGAAGATGATCGTATTGATGATAATAACACTGATGGTTTCTTACAAAGATTAAGACATCCTATGTTAATGTGGGCGACTGTTGATTAAAAGAGAAGGATAGACATGGAAAAGATAAAAGATAAGAAGGAAAATAAATTCGATAGTAATAATGCAATTGATAATAGTAATAATAGTAACCTTAAAGTTAAAGTTGAAGAAACTTCTGCATGGGAGAGTGTTGTCGTTCCAGTGAAAAATGAGTTGAAAAAGGGGGTTAGATGTGTTTGTGTATCTGGATCAACTACAAGTGGAAAACAAGTGCTATTAAGATACTTGGTGTTACTGCACAGTAAGCAAAGGAAGGATTCTTCATCCCGGCTTGTCCCACTCCAAATTTAAATACGATCTAAAATAAGGGTGATAACGATGATGGTAGTGAAGACAATGATGAAGAAAGAGATGAAAGAAAAGTGAAAATGCCATATTTTGATCAGATTTTGGCGGATATAGGCGATGATCAGTCATTGGTATCAGCATCCATCACGAATAAGCAGGCCAAAGACCGCTTACGTGCTTCCTGAATACGTCTGTGCCCATCACCCTCCCTCCGTCCAGAAACACCCTCTCCGAATGTTTCTATCCGTGAATATATCCTTACCGACGCGGGTCTAACTCTATCTCAATTATCAGCGCTATCACTCGGCGTGTCTGGTGACGCATTGGTACATGTATCCACTTCACAATCCACTCTGACACACACATAAAATTTCTAGACTCAACGGTTATCGATTCCTCAAGCACAATGCCATCCGCTTTAGTCGATCTAATAGCCGATGAAATACCCCTACCGTCGAAATTAACACCACAGACAATGAATCTGTTGTTCAAACTGTCATCTGTAAAAAAAATGAAAAACAAAACAAAGATATTGAAAACAAGAACGAAAATAATGCCAGTAGTGGCTGTAATGGGTCACGTCGATCACGGAAAGTCATCATTACTGGACGCATTACGGAGATCGAATGTTGCAACTACAGATGAAGGGAAGGCGGTATTAATACAATCACTGTCAAAATTTTCAGGTCATGTCATTATTATTATAAAAATAGTTTGCTTCCTTTTGCCAAAAGTATTTGCCAACATGCCAGACAACTTAGTAATTACTCGAAAATTTTGGCCAATAGGATTATTTCACGGCAATTTTTAACGCATTTCAACGTTTTTGGCCGTTTAGTGTAGAATTTCGTTTCGGTAATTGTTTCACACGTGTCAATTTTTTTGGGCGTACAGTGCAACATTTTTGACATTTTGAAAAATAGTTTAACAATGAAGTCAAATGTAATTTGAGCATTACTCAAAATATTTTGTGGATTATTCAAAATATTTTCAGTATCATTGAAAAGTGTTTTGAGCATTACTCAAAGTGGTATTGATATCATGCTCAACATATTTTTGAAAATGTCAGAATGTTTTCAGTGCCTTCATTCTAACATCTTGTTACATTTTGAGAATACAGAAAAATTATGATCCCAAAAGGCATCAATATAAACTGCCAAAAAACTGCCAAAAACGTTTTTGAAAATCTAACACCAAAACGTTTTGAATTCTTTTGGACAGAACTAACTATGCGATATGTAAAGGCTCCCAAAAGACACCAAAATATTTCTAAAAACAAACAAAACAAAAATCTTTTTTTTTTGGTATTTTTTGGACCCCAAAATATTCCAAAAACCAAAAATGTTTTGGAACTCTCTGAAATAGAATCGTACTGACTATCTTTCTTGAATTGGATGACACCAGTTTCGTCGCGCTCTGCTTCGTCCATAAATACGAAGTCTTGTATGGTGCGGTCAATTGGGCCCTTGTCAGCGGACTTTATCGATTATTTTCTTCAAAATATGGAAAAGTTATGCTACCATATAAAAATTATGTGCAAGAGAGGGAGAGAGAGATGACTGAGGTACCTTCTTTATTTAATTCTTTTTAAACATTCTTGTAGTAGTACTTAAACAAAATAAACAACTGACTATGTCTCACCGTGGTGTTCACTAGTGTCAATCCAATCAATTATAAAATCAAATAATATTCGTCCACTCAATACGCAGCTGCAAGTATAGCTTACACTGTCACTTTTCGGCGCCTGCGGTGGACCCGTTCCTCAATACTCCATTTCTGCCAAGTTGACTTCAATAACCCTAATGGTAGTTTTGATCTAAACATGTCATCAAGTCTTTCAATGATAATCACAACAAATATTGATGCTAGTAATAAAGGTCGTACTGAAACATGGAATAGTAGACTAATTGCTGATGATGATACAAAATCAGAACCTGATTTTAATATGGATCTTGGTGATTTTGATGGTGGTAATATACCAGAATCTGTACCAAAAATCATTCATTTTATCATCAATGGGGAGTTGCATTTATTAAATCCATTTCTACACCTTGTTTTAATGAATTAACTAATCATACTGATAATAATAGCAACAATAATAATCTTGTTCAGCATCACCATTATGAGCCTCAATTTTCTTCTTTAAATGATAATGGTTTTACTTCATCATGAGTACCTGCTCAGAATAATTCAAGAAGAACATCAGCATAAGTGGATATTAAAAAGTCAGAACGTACATTTTCTTGTTCTGTGATGGTTTATGAAAAGAGCGCGACCTGTTCCCTGGTATTGATATTCAAACGTGACATGTGCGAACTGTTCACTGTACAGAAAAAGAGAAGTTATCATTAAAAACTTTATCAGGATGTTCAAGCTGTGGACAATGATCACAATCAAAATTATCATTTGATGCACATCCAATTAATGCTACTATTGATTGTAGGTCCTATGAGGAACGGTGGTGGTGGATTATAGTCGGGGGTGCTGATACTGGCACATGTGCAGGTAAAACTCCAGAAGGAGGCTGTTTTATAGCAACAATTCAGAAAATGTGGAGGAATAGGAGGTGGGTGTTGTCGAGCTACATCACGGGAAGGATTCAAAATGATATGTATTTATATTATGTTCGATAAATTATTACAGGAAATGCCGGTAATATGGATCTGGATTGTGCCAATGCCAGCATGCTGCAGCAGCTGCAGTAAGTAACTATCGAACTGGGCAGTGATTCTTCAAGATTAGTTACAGGATTATGGATAATTCTTCTGCCAACTCCAATATAGGTGGCTATTGTAACAAGAACAATCACAGGAAAATATACTGAACCAAGGGGAAATCATATCGACTGCCAGTCACTCCTCTGAGAGTGGTAGAGAATCAAAACAACTGACTGTAGTTCTTGGAGAATCGAACAACACAAAACTAAGTCAAAATCGTAGATTGCATTTCTCTGCCTCTGTCATACACTGTATATCTTTTTGATTATCTTTTTACATATCACCATACGTCTTTACAGATCCATCACTGGAAGCGATGGGTATACTCACCCAAAGCTTGAGTGACTGGTTTAAAAAACTTAGTAAATACAGAAAGCTTTCTTTAAAAATTTAAAAATTACTCTACCATGAACATTTTAGTGTCTGCTGGTGTGCCAACTGGTCTGAAAAGCAAATGAAATCGTATGTTTCCAGTTTTGTTTACCGCTTGACGATTTTCCTCCATGGATGACGTCAGATCTATAGATGAGCATTGAATAGGGGGAATAACAACACACTTACTGACAGTGGACCCTGATGCATAATTCTCCCTCAGTGATGATGTACCGCGATGGGAACGTGGTAAATCAAAATTGAAAACCCGTTCTCAGCGGATAGAATTATGAAGTAACCCGCCTGATATTGCCCATCACCAGGCGTAGGATTAAGATCAGTATGTAAACTTTGCCGTTCACACTTTTTAGAATATCGTATCAAAAGGGAACCATGTTTCAGTGTGTATAACTGAATGATGCCATTCAGTACCAATACGTAACCCAATATGGATGCAACAACTGACATGGCAAAGTACAATTATGCCTTCTTCCTACAAATTACATTATTACTTTCAATACAATTCGCGGCCCCAAATTCAGTTTTTATTTCTCTGCTGCTGTTTGAAGTCGCATATGTGACTCGTACTGCAATATTTCAGTAAGGAACATCATTATAGATAGGATGCGAAACGGTGTCATCGTTTTTCTCAAAACAAAAGCTCATAATAGTTTACACATCTATAATTTCCCCCTTTTTCTTCCGTCTTCTTCTTTCATAAGTACGGGAGAAGCAAAGCCAGGAAACATTACATACTCCTCAAAGAACAGTTCGGTTTTCTTGGTATGAAAGTAGTAAGAACCGAGACTTGTATTTACATTCTTCTCCTCAAGGGAAGTGACAATCTCTCCCCCGCATCTCCATTCCCCAGATATTTTAGGTACATCAAATTATCATACTTAAAAGCATGCCGATGAACGGGATGAAATTTTGATGTACTGAATTTTCTTCCAGACGTAGAAAGATTGGAAATAAGTTTCTTAAAAATTTGAGACATCTCCCAGGGTTTGATCCCACGACCCGTTCGGAGGAGAAATCAACATAGTCCAAAGGTGGTTTTGAAGCACATACTCCATCTACTTCATCCTCAATTTCATGTCGTGCTCATAAAATCTAAGAGGTATCATAATTTTGCAAGAAAATAATAGAGATTTTTAAATTTTTAAATGTTTTACCAGCACGCTCTACATCACTCCCAATGACCATATGACACCCCGTGATGTTCCTTTTTGTAATTGCCCCTACTTTATTTGTAGGGACGACATTATTTGGCGTCTCACCCGATCTAGGCTCTGGCTTAAGTTCCGTCACAAATTCTTTTGCATCTACCGAATATTGGTCCACCTCTGACCCATAACTTAAGTCTTTACATAAATATTTGATGTGTTCTTCTACTGTATCTAATGTTCCATGCAACTCAGTCTGCTTTTTTAAGAAAGACTGTCCATCTTCGTCAATTAATTTCCAGATTGTAGCTAACGTAGTGAACAGAATCTTTTGAAGATTATCAAATTGACACTTCCCGTTTTCCGATTTATCCTTTATACTGCCTCCCATAATACATGTATTGCAAATTCAAATACAATGCAACAAATTCAATACCAATTTTAAAACTTTGTTGATAGCAAATGTGTGATATACCAACACATGTGTGGTTCTTGGGGTATAATTGTATAATTCTGAACATTTTGGGTCCAATATAACAATAGTTCGCAACTAATACATAGTTCCAACACATCTTCATCCCTATACTTGGGATAAAACCACTACCAAATAAATATTGACTGAGTTTTCTGATTGAGTCATCACAAATATTTTTTCCAGTTTCTTTTTTGATAACACATGACAAAAATATACACAACCATCCTGTACTGAAAAGAGCGAAACATATTTTTGAGAGCTGATGATGACATTGCATCGTACAGATATCCAGATCCTTTCATATTGTGTATTATGAATATGATCACGCCGACCTAACGCATTTATTTTAATAAATTTGTCATTGTCGTAAGCTTTGTTTCCAGACTGTCTCATATATTTTAACCCAGAACGTCCATCTATTATGAAGAATGATGCAGAAAATACCCTCATCTTCCCATTTGTCACTTGTCTGATATCTGCCCTCATATCCTTAGGTGAGAAACACGCCACGGTTATTGCACAGATGTCCTACTGATATCCATTCACGTTAATGGATTCCTAAATTTGTTGAGAATCAGAAGAAGGTTCTTTGGATGTTATTTCAGCAACTCAAATGAAGACTTTCTGTAGGAAGTAGGTTTCTTTGAAAAAATACATTTCTTATAATGAGAAGTTATTCCAGTTATGACTTCCAAGGTGCAGATTATAATACTTTCCATGGATCCAAGTACTGGAAACTTGTAATTGAGTTACAGGAAACACAAATTCTTAGTACTGGGGCTGATTGTACCATTACTGTGAATGCCCAATGACTGGGCCAGTATGGCAGTACAGTAATCAGTTTGCGGATTTATTTGACCAGCAACAGCCACTTCAATGAAGAGTCGTACTGTAAAACATATACAAATTATTTTCATAAAAAAGTTCATAAATTCAATATATACTTCTTTCACACAAAGATAAAAATAGCACTTTCACACGTGTGTGATATTGCTTTGGGGCTATGAATTTTTTAACTGTGTTCCACTCGTGCGTTACATTAAAAGTATTTCCCGATCTTTGCCGGCCGATACGGTATTTTCGTGCAATCACTACCTGAGTACATCCAATAGCAACATACTATTAATAGACTTTGAACATCGCAATGGTAATATTATTTCCAAATCACACAAGACACTACTCCTCCTTCCAACTTCATCTTTTCACACGGAATTCACAGTTACTAAATGCCATGTAGAATGAAAATTATGCACGGTACCTTGAGATTTTCTACATTCACTTCCGTCAGTTACTATCACAATATATAAAGGCCTGCATACGTTGAAGGGCAATGGTGTTTCACAGCCTCCGTGTCTGACTATGAAATGTAAACATGTAATTTGGAGACACACAGCAACAGAAATTCTCCATAAGACATATCAACTATCGTTCAAATAAGAATTCATCCGCTCCCCAGCGTTATACATAAATTTGAAAAACAATGTAAACCTATCCGACGTATTGAATACGTACCCGCAAATACCACAGACTTTGAACATACATTATCTGCTATATTACATGATTTGGTACCGGAATTACCATACCACACACGTTCTCAACTAAAACATCATTCCGTGACATTTGTATACATATCAATTAGGATATGGACACATTAAAGTTTTACTCTTAGATATAAACAAGTATAGATTGAAAGGAGGAAAACATACACCCTTATCTAATATTATTCACTGATATTACTACCCATTTCATCATCATCACGCTGATATCTAGCAAAAAAACTGTTACTTCTCGTACCGCCAACATTTTCCCTATTAAAATCACTGTTGCCCTCAACGTTACTTTCATGAACAACTTCAACTTCAACATTATTGTTTTCATCAAACGGCATTAATTAATCGTACGTACCTACACAATGCAAATTATATGCATCATAGACAATTCCATACCAACAGCATATAATTTACCGGAATGTTTGTGCAGTTAGAGAGATATATACGTCTCGTTTTGGGATATTGAAAGGCTGCTCTATATTTCCGATTTGAATCCCCTAATTTTTGCAAAATGATTCCAGATATACATATCTCCAATTCCTTCTCACAAGTCTCGGTATCTATACAATCACTACCTTCTCATTTTAATCAAGGATTTCAACACTATTTTCTTCACATATAGTACCCATTTCAGATCGGGCGCTCTGAAATGAATCTATCATCGCAGTGATAACAGAATATACACGAATAAGAGAAGATATCGATGCGTCACATTGCATCCGGCGTCAAATTCACAGAAAGACTCAAGAACAAATATACTGGGGTCATTCTTGAATAACATACAAATTCCACCCATTTCCCTATATTCAAAATATACACTTCCTCTAGCACATATGGCCTAAAATTTGGCTAGTCATCAATACGAAGTATCCCTTCTTCCGAATTCATCTAACTTGAGTGATTTTTCGTATACCTCATATCTTTCATCACGAACGTGCCTTTCCGATTACAAATTAGGAAGTGTTGGTCTTCATGCATAAATAATTATATATCTCAAGTTTGAGAAGAATGAATCCTTGGCTGTCTGTTTGTGAGCACTTGCATATTGAGAACATGAGCTGCGAAAACGACATAACATTGCGGAACTCTTAATAACAGTATTGAAAACGTTCTTTTCAACTGTATCGTTATGCTTTGAAACGCTCTGAGTCTTTTCATCTCGGTCAACACGGCCTGACCAATGAATTTCTAATGCTTTCAATATTACATCTGTACATACCATTGGTCTCAACACTATGGTATCGAGCAATTTCCACCGGGAAATTTGGAACAGAGAGATGCAAAACATGCAATTCATTTTGTGAGTTGAAACTTCCATCAGTAAAAATGGCATCACATGGATGAATCAACTGATATTTTGATAGATCTATAAAATTCCGTACCTTTAACAAATACGAACAACACGACCTCTCCAATCGTACTGACGTTTGATTTTGACGTTAGTGTAGTTTGTATTCCATGGAATGTATACGAAATCTTTGAGGAAGACTAAAAGCTGCATTCTCCTGCGAACAGACGTGCCTAAAAACATATGCTCGTGTGCCATGCACATAAATCGAACTAAATTCGTATC
This sequence comes from Odonthalia washingtoniensis, assembly GCA_032358235.1. Taxonomy (NCBI): domain Eukaryota; phylum Rhodophyta; class Florideophyceae; order Ceramiales; family Rhodomelaceae; genus Odonthalia; species Odonthalia washingtoniensis. The sequence goes on from JAULBU010034697.1 coordinate 10,427, forward strand.
AACTTTGTTTCCAACCATATCCAAAATATACTTCGTTATTGACGAATTTTCCTTCTTTGTATCGTTCCTCCTTTTATTTCCAGTCAAACTGAACCTTCATCTCCTTTCTGGAATCCCTCCGTACGCCATCTTTTCCAGTTCTAATTGCATCATCTGTTTATGCTTTATGCTTCTCTTTCAATTTATCCTTCAAAATTTTTACAGTATCAAAATGCTTTTGCTGAACACGACCATGGATACGTATTGTTTTCTTCATTTCATTGAGCTCGTCTACTTCAACTTAGGTTTCAGCTCTTGGTACTGTCTTTGAAGAAACTCCGATGTACGCTTTTTCATCGTTTCGGGCACTTTCCCTATCTTTTTCACCTTCACCACGACCTCGCACATTGCTGGTCATAGGAAGAAAAGTATTTTGTTTTTATCCTTGTCGACGCATCCTTACTATTGATTTGAAAGCCTGTCTAGAACTTGAAGAAATACTCCCTCCCTCATGGGTCCCTGAAAATGGTGATGTAACCACAGGAGTAGTGTTATATTCATTGAATATGTCACCGTTTTCAGCATTACGTTTTTCATTCACCGTTCCCACGGTTTTAAATTTTCCACCTGACAACGTGTTCCTTTATACATCCGGCAAATTATTGTTGATATTTTCACTAGTTACATGCAGAGCCACATCCCTTATTACTTGACTTCCTTTGATCACCTCTTCTGGGAATTTCGCAATTTCTGGATATTTTCCGGAACCTCTTCTTCCCGTATTTATGAAACTTTGTTGGCAGCGCAAAGCAATAAGTTCCTTCGATCTACAAAAAACAATCAATATATTTCATTTATTTCCGTGAAACCACTCCATCGAATACCATAATCTGCACAACAATAGTTCGTAAATTATCTCGAACATCGCCTCGAGGAGGTAAACATGAGCAGGACCCGTGTAGATCCATACATACTGGTTCAAAAACATGGTGTCGATGTTGATAACATCGAGCTTCGAATTCTTGAGAAAAGATGCGAGGAACTAGAACGAGTAGCGGGATGTTAATGTAGACGACGGTGAGCGAATGTTGGTGGTGGAAGTAGTAGAATAAAACCACGCAAGAAAAATGGAAGAAAAATAACAGAAGGGGAGAATAATGGTGACGCCGGCAGTTGTACCGAGAAGGGTAAAGATGATAAACAGGAAAAAATACCAAATAGGTGGTGATAACAGAAGAAGAATGGGTAATGTAGAAGGAATTTGTGACTGTACAAGTAACGATAATACAGCTTAAACTGTAATCGGAATAATTTACAATAATTTACAATAATTTACAATAATTTACATAATTTACAATAATTTCATTCTTTTCCAAAATTTCATGCACATGGTGGATTACAAACTTTCACGATACACATATTGGAATTTAGAATATATCACCGTAGTAATTCGATCGCTCACTGATGGTGAGAAGATTCTACACGTGTAGTCAGTTCAATCATGATTAGAATCTGAATCTATTCAGTATACATACCACATTTCGGATGGGGAGAACTATAAATGTAAGAGGTAGACATGTTACAACGATCATTTCCAACTTTAATATCGCAAAACTGCAGTAGCGCCCAGACCACTTGCAGAAGTCCCAGCAAGCCTAAGAAGGACTAACGACCCTTCATCACAGCAAGAGGAAAACCAACGTCCACCTTAAAAGTTCCAACAATCGAGAGATTTGCAGAGATATTAACGACAGCCCCAGGCACTCATTCTCGTAAAGACACTTAGTCGTGTTAGAGAATCAGGCCACCTTTTCGGGCGTGTAAATTAATCGTTAATTTCATAAAGATCAGAATTCGTTTATTGTATAACGTCAATATCCGCTACCCTGCCCAGTCTTTTTATTTTCTATCACTGCGTGACATTTACCGACCTAATACTAACCATATTTTACTTTGATATCACGCGTTCTATAAAAATATCCTTCAAGAGAAAGAGAGAAATATATCATTGATTGTTCTGATTCGATTTGCCGGTAGAAATGGACACATGGTCGTAAACTTGATGGATTAGTCGCACTTCAATTTGGCGATTCACTATCTCTTGGTACCACAAGCTTCATACGCGACAAGCAAAAAGCTTCAAAGAAATTCATCAGCAAGAATATAACCTTCCTTAATGACAGTACCTTAAACTTTAACGGCCTACACATACAAATGCAGAGTTTGGGCGGAGGATACCAATACGACCATCTTTGAAAAGGGGCCTCAAAGTAATCGGAGGATTAGGCTAGGTTCTAGGAGAAGCCACAATACAAATCCCTTTCAACAAGCTTGGGATCTTATTCGACGTTGATTTTTCCATCATGAAAGACGACTATCCTTCCTTATTATCTAACAGAGATATGCTACAAAACAATTCGGGCATTATTCTCCAGGGATCTTATCTATACATTGGTACATTACGGCAACCACTAGAGTTGGATAACTATTTCTTCGTCCAACATTGGTCTGCAAATGACGTGCAATTTGCGTTATTCACGGAGGATGAACTGAGACGGATGCACAGGGGATTTAGGCACCCCATCGGTAAGAGCTACTTACCAATTGTTAAGAAGAGCGAACACGGAGGATCTACAGGAGGATATTATGAAAGCCCCAATCATGATAAGTGACGATTGTAAGATCTGTTTGAAGAAGGCGTCAACCCCACGCAAATTCAAGCTGACGATCGGCACCAAAGAGATTAGATTTAACCATCGTGTGATTTTAGACACCATATTTATTAATATTAAGCCAGTAATATATTTAGTCGATGAGAGTGCAAATTTCAGGGCCTTCTGTTTCTTGAGAAACCAGTCATCTGATGAGATTTGGAGTTCGATAATAATATCATGAGTGATGACTTTAATGTCCCCTGATTACCTAGCTGTTGATCAAGGGTCCTCGTACATTTCGAAATAATTCAAGGAGATTATGTCATCCGCTGTAATAACTTTGGAAGAATCACAAATAGAGAACCCAGGCTCGATTGGTATCGTGGAGAGTTACCAGGCTCCGTTGCGTTCGAATTATACTAAATTAATACAGACACTGTCAAAAGTAGACGCTACCGATCCTGAATGACTTCAAATGGCATTCCTCGCAGCCAACGTGACAATGGCCCCAGAAGCTCTCTGACCGGTGTTGCTAGTATTCGGAGCCATGCCTTGACCCGCAAGTGCCTAAACATCTCCCACGCAAGTAAAACGCCAGAAGGCAACCGAGGATGCTAAGAAAGAAGTCCAAAAAGAGCCAGCGAGGAGAAGGATAAATTTTGCTTTGAAACACACCCACGTTCCAAAAGAAAAAGAAAGCTCCGAGGACTGTAGATTAGCCACGACGCCTCGAGCGAATCAACTGATTGCTAACATTTGCTTGACACCGAAAAGCGAGAGACGAGAAACGTTGATGCGGGAGATGATGATGATGAGGTGATTATGAGGTGATTATGAGATAATGATGATGACGCGATGATGATGACGCGATGATGACGATGACGAGGTGATGATTATGTCGTGAGTTCTGCTCCAAGTCACCTCCTGATTACAGTCTTACTCTCTCTTTCTATTACCCCGCCGTATTCTTCTTCTTACTTTTCTTATTGGCGATTTCTGAAGATCTTAGATCTGCGTCCTGATAAAGTGTTCTGACGATGAGTCTCCTCCCTGACTTCAAATACTCTATATCGACTCTCACACTAAGTATTGTGGCCGTCACTAATCCTGGTGTCGCGGTTAGGAGTTGGTCTCAATTGACGTCCTCGTGCTACAACAGAAACCTTTCAACTCAGTCTTGCGCGCGTCGTGACTCGATGGCCTCCTTCTATTATGGTACCTGGATGAGGTAATATCGGTAGGATTACCTGTTTGATGTTCGTGCGTCGTGTTGTCGATTTTTTCTTTATTTGTTACCTTTCTTTCTCCTCCAGCACAATCGTTCCGACCCCCGGGTGTATAAGTACAGATGGAAATGAACTGTATGAACTCGGGTCCCAACACGTGTAATTCTTCCTCTTTTAAATCACTACTGAAACGTGTAAATAATACGTTCGGTTCCACCAACGTGGCTGCAACCCTATTTGAACTAATATATGAACTACTTCTCAACGTGTAAAATCAAACCAAAGTCACAGTGTATCTCCTTTCAACTGCATATCGAAACTTGTATAGAAGTACAGTGAGTAATTAAAAACTACTCTATAATGGCGCGCATCCAGTAACTAAATGACACTAAAGAGCGTCATCGATTCCTCAAGTGCTTTGCCAAGTGTAATGTCATGTGTAGGCTCCCCTTCTTGGTTTGAGGTTATAGGAGAAAGAATTCCAACGATTTCTTTTCTCACATCCCTGTTTGGGATATCTCCTTCTCGTCGCAGACAAACGTTCTCACCAATTTCTCGACAGATCATAAGATGATGGTAATAATGCGATGATTATGAAACACCGATGACGACGAGGGGACGATAGTTAACCTTCAGAGAAATAGAATAAAAGCAATGGTAAGAATCGTGACGTATAAACGATCTAAACGTATATACACAATAATGGTATACAGCTTAGTCAATCATGAATGAGAAACAGAAATGCCATTCAATTACCGAACCACACGTGTGTGGATCACAGTTATTCAGAGTTCTAGATTACTAATTTACCGACAGTAAGTATTACACGTCTAACTGTTCCGTTCGATCTCGACTGGAATCGACCACTACATAGTATATATACCATACTCCACCAACGTGGAGACATTTAGTGAAAAGCTAGACATGAACAAAAAAACCCAGAAACAGGAACACCAGCACGAACGCAATACCAGCTACAAACCCGGCGAAGAGGAGACTCAGAACTAAAGCGCCTCAATCAATCTAACCATCGGCAACTGAGAGCACAGGATACTTGCACGCGTAACAAACGAGCGGCAACATTGTCCCCGACTGCAAGACCATAGTCGGAAGTAGATATCTAACGATATCGTGATAGTATTTTGCAAAGCCATCTAGCGACGGCAAGATTCAACCAATTCGCTAGACAATTAGCGATTCATTAAATTAAAGAAGCGGAGTAATTAGCTTAATTACTAAGTTTATTTAATTTAGTGTAAATGGGAGCTGTACTGAGTACAGCTCCACTTTACTGCATACTCCACTTGAACAATTGACACCTCTACACAGGATAGCCTAATTTAGCATAGGCTTCTGCTAACATTTAACAATTCCCTATTTCCCTCCCACTATAGACATTATTATTGATATTGCTGGTATACTCCTATTCGGTATAACCCAGTATACTATCGCTGTTTTTCCTT